>JASAMZ010003758.1:0-20943 GCA_030248115.1 Linhomoeus sp. GSCO2_2
GCCCAGACTGAGCCCGCCTGTGGACGACTGCACCAAAGCACAATTATAGAATCCTAACCGAGTATGCGCGCTGATTGGTTGAATATTTGAAATGAGCTTCATCCATTGGACAGTTTCAAATCGCGACTGCAAGTGCGTTAGTAGGTTCAACTGCAGTTTAGGGGGATTTTCAAACAATAGGGGGATTTTCAAGAAATAGGGGGATTTTCAGAAAATAGGGGTATTTTGGAACAATAGGGGGATTTTCAATCGAGGGGGATTTGCGACTTCTCTGTGATGGGAAATACGATTGGAGGCCATGGGGAGCCACAAAATGCCTTAAACAGTGAGTTAGAGACACTGCAGTTTAGGGGGATTTTCAGAAAATATTTTAGAGGGATTTTCAAGTTCTGGGAGCCACACTGCACTTTAGGGGGATTTTGAAGTAACACTGCACTTTAGAGGGATTTTCAAATAACATAACATGGCTTAGGCTTATGCTTAGGCTCATGCTTAGGCTTATGCTTAGGCTTATGCTTAGGCTTATGCTTAGGCTCACGTCACGCTTAGGATTAGGTTCACAATCAGGCTTAGCATTCACTCAGAACAAGCCGGACACACAAGCCTAAGCCTAAGCATAAGCCTAAGCATGAGCCTAAGCATAAGCCTAAGCCATGTTATGTTATTTGAAAATCCCTCTAAAGTGCAGTGTTACTTCAAAATCCCCCTAAAGTGCAGTGTGGCTCCCAGAACTTGAAAATCCCTCTAAAATATTTTCTGAAAATCCCCCTAAACTGCAGTGTCTCTTACTCACTGTTTAAGGCATTTTGTGGCTCCCCATGGCCTCCAATCGTATTTCCCATCACAGAGAAGTCGAAAATCCCCCTTGATTGAAAATCCCCCTATTTTTTCAAAATCCCCCTATTTTCTGAAAATCCCCCTATTCTTTGAAAATCCCCCTATTATTTGAAAATCCCCCTAAACTGCAGTTGAACCCGTTAGTTCCATCCCCCGTATGTGGCTTGATTCAAAGATTCAAACAGTTACAGTCGCGTTATGTACCGTAATCACGCTCAAGCCACGCCCTGGTGCTGACATCGAACAATGATTGGTTCGCATTCATAGATGCATGTGTCGTAGGTTGGTGACGCAACGATTCTTTCAACAAGATCGACAAAGATCAACAAATCGACAAGATTTTTCAGTTTCGTTCGTCGCCTTTTAGTTTTTGAGAGTTACATTCTCGAATAAAGGGTTCAGTAAGTAGCCGAATTTTGGGATATAAGAGCGATGGAGAGGGGACTCGCCGACAAGGGAAACTATGTGAGTTTCCCTTGAGCTTCTACGAGACGACATTCACTAACGAACCTACTGAGCCAGAGCGGTAGTTGCTACTACGTCACGATAGCCCTTTAGGACACACTTGCACACGGATAAAATTCTTTTTCAGGCAGCAGCACACGGATTTATTTTGGCCGATTTTCTGCTCCGTGTGCAGCACTGTGTGCAAGTTTGCACACATTCTCGACTCCTTGCACACATTCCTGATTCCGTGCACACATTTCTGCCCCCTTGCACACATTCTTGGGACCTTGCACACATTTCTGCCCCCTTGCACACATTCTTGGGACCTTGCACACATTCTTGGGACCTTGCACACATTTCTGACTCCTTGCACACATTTCTGACTCCTTGCACACATTTTAGGTGTTTGCACACATTTTTATGGGTTTGCACACATTTATTGGTGTTTGCACACATTTATTGGCATTTGCACACATTTATTGGTGTTTGCACACATATTTATGGGCTTGCACACATTATAATGGGTTTGCACACATTATTAGTTGTTTGTACACATTTTTAGTTGTTTGCACACATTTATTGATGTTTGCACACATTTTTGGTTGTTTGCACACATCTTTAGTTGTTTGCACACATTTATTGGTGTTTGCACACATTTTTATGGGTTTGCACACATTTATTGGTGTTTGTGCACATTTATTGGTGTTTGCACACATTTTTGGGTTTTTGCACACATTTTTATGGGTTTGCACACAATTATTGGTGTTTGCACACATTTATTGGTGGTTGCACACATTTTTGGTTGTTTGCACACATTTTTAGGCATTTGCACACATTTTTATGGGTTTGCACACATTTATTGGTGTTTGCACACATTTATTGGTGTTTGCACACATTTTTGGTTGTTTGCACACATCTTTAGTTGTTTGCACACATTTATTGATGTTTGCACACATTTTTGGTTGTTTGCACACATTTTTAGGCATTTGCACACATTTATTGGTGTTTGCACACATTTTTGGTTGTTTGCACACATTGCACACATTTATTGGTGTTTGCACACATTTATTGGTGTTTGCACACATTTGTAGTTGTTTGCACACATCTACTGGTGTTTGCACACATTTATTTGTATTTGCACACATATTTAGTTGTTTGAACACATTTATTGGTGGTTGCACTCATTTTGGTTGTTTGCACCAATAAATGTGTGCAAACACCAATAGCTGTGTGCAAACACCAATAGCTGTGTGCAAACACCAATAAATGTGTGCAAATGCCTAAAAATGTGTGCAAACAACCAAAAATGTGTGCAAACCCATAAAAATGTGTGCAAACAACCAAAAATGTGTGCAAGCACCAATAAATGTGTGCCAATGCCTAAAATGTGTGCAAACAACCAAAAATGTGTGCAAACAACCAAAAATGTGTGCAAACACCAATAAATGTGTGCAAACAACAAAAAATGTGTGCAAACAACTAAAAATGTGTGCAAACCCATAAAAATGAGAGCAGGCCCATAAATATATGTGCAAACACCAATAAATGTGTGCAAATGCCTAAAAATGTGTGCAAACAACCAAAATTTGTGCAAACTCCTAAAAATGTGTGCAAACCCATAAAAATGTGTGCAAACCCATAAAAATGTGTGCAAACACCAATAAATGTGTGCAAACACCAATAAATGTGTGCAAACACAAATAAATGTGTGCAAACACAAATAAATGTGTGCAAATGCCTACAAATGTGTGCAAACCCATAAAAATGTGTGCAAACACCTAAAAATGTGTGCAAGGAGTCAGAAATGTGTGCAAGGAGTCAGAAATGTGTGCAAGGAGTCAGAAATGTGTGCAAGGTCCCAAGAATGTGTGCAAGGTCCCAAGAATGTGTGCAAGGAGTCAGAAATGTGTGCAAGGTAACAAGAATGTGTGCAAGGAGTCAGAAATGTGTGCAAGGAGTCAGAAATGTGTGCAAGGTCCCAAGAATGTGTGCAAGGAGTCAGAAATGTGTGCAAGGAGTCAGAAATGTGTGCAAGGAGTCAGAAATGTGTGCAAGGTCCCAAGAATGTGTGCAAGGTCCCAAGAATGTGTGCAAGGAGTCAGAAATGTGTGCAAGGAGTCAGAAATGTGTGCAAGGTCCCAAGAATGTGTGCAAGGTCCCAAGAATGTGTGCAAGGAGTCAGAAATGTGTGCAAGGAGTCAGAAATGTGTGCAAGGTCCCAAGAATGTGTGCAAGGTCCCAAGAATGTGTGCAAGGAGTCAGAAATGTGTGCAAGGAGTCAGAAATGTGTGCAAGGTAACAAGAATGTGTGCAAGGAGGCAGAAATGTGTGCACTGAGGCAGAAATGTGTGCAAGGAGTCAGAAATGTGTGCAAACTTGCACACAAATTTCAGAAATTTGCTCCGTGTGCAGCACACAGCCGAAATTTGTCCGTGTGCTGCTGCTGTATACAATAGTATACATGCGTGTCATAAAGGGATAGAAGGTTTTTTTCGTTTGGGGCCTGTGGGCCAAATAGGCCAAAATTTCTGTAAATGTGCTAATTTTGAGTTGTCGCAACAGGGGTACCCCTGTTAAACCATGGCCCCTGGCGAAAAATCTTAGGGGCCTGGTCCAAAATTCTAGGGGCCATGGCCCCCGGCCCAAAAAAACCCAGATAGAGACGTCTCGGCTCGCGACCGCTGTTCCGTCAAAATTGTAGGTGTCTGCACTCGATAATTGGCAGCGCACTACGGTAGAAGCCAAGTGAGCGCTACGCCGACCTTGCAGGAGTTGCGGCGGGGAGGCGCTACCAGCGATGCGGAGAAGGAGCAGTTGACGTCGTCGTCGACGGTAAAGCCGTCGCCGACTCCTCCCGTCGCTGTTCAGTCCGAGACGTCTTCACCGCGGCTGCGCACGACGTCGTCGTCTTCGACGGACTCGAACGATTCACGCCACGACCCGGCCAAACGAGGTTAGCGCTTGGGGCTTCGTCGGCAATTACTCGTCTCCAGGCATATGTACGTGTAACCGCAATCGGCCAGGGGGATGGGTCGGATGTATAGGTCTAGGGGGGGGGGGGGGGGTCTAGGGCCCCTGGAGGGGGGTCGCGACCTAAGAAATTTGCTACAAAAGTACAATGAGAATATTGTGCAAGAATACACCAATAAGTGCCAAAAATGGCTTCGTTTTGGTCAAAAATAGTTAAAACATAGTGCCGCAGGCGAAGAAGAGGATTTTGTTATTTCAAAGCGGCGTAGGCGAAATTTTTGCCATTTTTGAGCGCCGAAGGCGAACAATTTTGAAATTATGGTCTCTTGGTCGGTTACACGGATGTCTTCCGGCCAGGTTGACTGCACTTCCCAACTGTGTACTTCAGGCGAGGTGCGCAATCCGGATTCCGAAGACGGCGCCTCAGAGACGGCGCTGCTTCCCGAACAGCAGAAAACCAAGGAGCAGTTCGAGCGACTCTACGGGCCCAACTGGCGCAAGCGCCTGGACGAGGTCAGCAGTGGAATGGAAGGAGGAGGGAAACGTTTGACCGCCGCCCGCACATTGTACTAGTCTACTATACACTACACAGGCGTAGAGGTTGAGGTTGGTCGGCCAACGCCAGTGCTTCGTAAGTAAACGCAGTTGTTTGTTGTCTAGTCTTATTGGCCAACTTCAAAAGGGCTAGGAGCGATATGGTTGGATTCCAGAATCCAGCGATTCGGCCGACTTGGGGAGGGGGGGGGGGGGACGAGAATCGAGTTGTTGGATTTTCCGATCATTTCGTTTTGCAAATTTGCGCTCAGTGCTTTTGCGCATAACACACACACTACTTTTTTGTGGAGCGCAGAAAAATCCCCGTAGTACGATACATGTGTGTAGTAAGGTAGGTGCATTTCTCATGGCAGTTGTCGCCCGACTGGATAGGGACGCCGACGAACATCCCCAGCGAGCTGCTCTACTGGCCGGACAAGGAGGAGGAGGAGAAAGAGGAGAAGGCGGCGCCCGATGGACGCAGTCCACAGAAGGAAGGAAAGGAGGAGGGGAAGAAGGAAGAGAAGAAGGAGGAAGAGAAGTAGCCGTCGTCTAGCTAGCGTTGTGGCTGCCGCTTCGCTCTCTATCTCGCGTTCGTCGTTTGGCTCCTCTATTAGATGGCTTTGTGATGGCTTGATGGATCGTCGATTCAAGAATACTTTATCTAGGGACTTTGTGAAAACTTCGCCGTTGTTGCGCTTTCGAGTGGTTGGCCGATCGCGTCTCCATCCTTAGTATTGCAGCAGACTTCCTCCGACCCTCTGCGCTGAATGCGCTCTCTTTCGTTAACTAGCCCCTGTGTTGTGTGAGCATCGGTACTTTTTGTTGCGTTCGCTTGTCGCTTTGCTTTCCCCTCTTCCTAAGCTTTGGTATGGCCCCTGAGATCGTGCGCGTTCGTTTAGTAGAGCCCGAGTCGTTGCCTACATGCGTACCTCCCATTTTCCGACGCTTGATAATCGCCGTTGTTGCTGTTTGCGCGAGTGAACATTTCTCTTTCATTGGTTTCCCTTTTCCATTGGCTGACTTGGCGGTTGGTAGGTACGTAGAATTTGGTGTACCTACCCCCCTCTCCCTTCCGTTGTTACAGTATGAATTAGGTGATGATATGGAATTTTAGAGTTTATTGGCTGTTTTGGGAAGATGCATGCTGAGAACTCCGATGGCGGTTGTTCCAAATTGGTGCTACCGATTGCCTAAAGAAGTGGGTACCCGTTGGTGCTCGCTTTGTTGGAGACGGTGGGTTGTGAAAATGGTCGCGATATGTGTGAGTCGAATCAAGGTACTCCCTTGAGAATAAGCACAGCACATGCTAGATACGCCCACATTTCGAAGGGAACAAACGCGGCGCTTGTGCATGCTACAGATGCCATTCCGCTTAGAATCAGGCGCACCGGTGGAACAGGACAGTTGTAGCAATGACAATAACCAAACTAGAAAAAATTGAAGGCGGCAATTGACCAATGGCTGCAGCGTCGAGCCAGGACCGACCGCTGCACTTCGGTGCCATGGGTGAGAACCGCGTATCGTGGCGTTACCATCGCCCTAGTTATCAAGACCGAATTACATCACAGGGACCGCCCAGCTAGTCGGTGGCCAGTATCGCTACGAGGGCGTCGCCAGACTGACAGACGGCAGTGGAAGAACCTTTCGCATCGAAGGCGTCGCAGCCGCCGGCGCCCCTTCTCCCGCCTATCGCCACAGTCAGAGCGACGAAGAAGAGACGGTACGGTAGCGGCTCTTGGCAGACATACAGTGCACACACCTTCCATGCACTATTCAGTTGGAAGAAGCTAGAAGAGAGCGCGAACCAGAAGGCCAGGAAAACAGTCTGACAACGGCGACGCCGGACTTGCGGAGGCAAAGGCGATGTTCTCTAAGACTGTTTCGAGTGCGAAGTCTTTATCGTCCAATTTAGGCTGGAGAGGAACATCGCCGCCGGAAGGGTCGCCACGGGCGCAGATCGACGCCGACGGAGACAGCGGCTGCTTCCAGGGTCGCCAGCGGAAAGCCTGTCAAGCTTGACTTCCCAAGAAGAAGAAGAAGAAACCATACCCAGGCCAGCCCAGCGAGCTACCCCAGCCTCGGCGCGCAGACAGAGAAGAGGGAATCGAAGGGAGAGACTTCCCGTCAACGTGACCAGCGCGTGGCAGATGCGTCGGATCCTGCAACAGGCACGGCCGACCGTCGTCGACGTCGACCAGACTCTCAAGGACGATCGGAAGAGTGACTCGGTGGGCTCGTAGCTCGATCCGATATCTGCCTTACCCACATGTCGTTTCTCCTCTACGTATGTACATACATACAAAACGACAGTCTCATTCAGAACCGTGTGTCCTCCGACGCGGCCGTCTATCTCTCGGCGGTTGTGCAGAGCGTCTGTGTGCGGGTGCTGAGGGAAGCAGCGGCCAGAGTGAGAGAGAACAAGAGAGTGATCATCCAACCGAAACATCTGACCGAAGCCCTCGAGAGCTGTCGCCGACCGATCGACCACCGCGAGCAGCTCCAACGACTGGTCGTGCCGCTCAAATAGATCGCTGCTGGACAGTGATCATCGAAGTGATGATGCTGAAACGATCGTTGCTCTATCGGCCAATATCCTCGTTGCTTCCGTTGTGTCGACCTGACCTGATCAGATGTCTAGCAAGCACAAGATAGAATCCCAGCTCATCATATGATACCGTGCCACACTGGCAGACTGCCTATGACAATAAATTTCAAAATGATCTTACGGTAATTACAAATAAATCTATTTACTCGAGTTTTCGTGGGCGGCTGCGCTGATGGTGGCGCAACGTCGCAGGAATTCTCTGTTCGCGAATCAAGGTAAAGTCGCACGGATTGGTCGTACGAAGCACAACTTCGGATAAGCAGGGGGGCAGAGATGGGGCAGTCTCTCAGTTGGCTATATCTGAATGAGTGCCCCCAAGTTCTGAATGAGTGCCCCCAAATTCTGAATGAGTGCCCCCAATGTTCTAAGTGCGGCTCTAATCTAATCACTGTGTGGATGGAGCCGCGGGCCAAGAATCTCGTCTGTGGGAAGTCGTCATACCGTGTTCGTTCTCTATACCTCCAAGCAAGATTTTCCTTGAATTCAGGCTATGGCTTAGGCTCGCCCTGCGCCCACAGTGCACAAGAGTCAGTCGGCGTCGCAGTCTGGCGGGTCGAAGCTTAGGCTTAACGCGACCGGTGACCGACTTCAGGGCGCGCTCCGCGCGCCCTGAAGTTGGTGGTCGCGCTAAGCCTCAGCTGAGACCCGCCAGGCGCGACGCCGGCCGAGTTTTAGTGCAAACGGTAAGTGAAATGAACACTCATCCATCTACTTCACCACCTGCTTAGGCCTGCTGTGTCCAGCCAGTTACTCTCACGGCCGTGGTAGTAGCGCGCCTCTGGGTCCTGGGGGCACTCATTCAGAATTTTGGGGGCACTCATTCAGAATTTGGGGGCACTCATTCAGAATTTGGGGGCGCTCATTCAGAATTTGGGGGCACTCATTCAGACCCAACCCTCTCAGTTCTCGTCCTGCTCTCCGTCGCCGCGCGGTAACAGAGCGCTCCTCTCCGAAGTTTCCTCACTCGGCGGATTAGCCCATGGCTGCTCTTCGCCTAAACGTTCAAGCGATATTACCGGCTATCTTCCACATCCCTCGATTCTCCAAGAGCATACAACAGACGAATCGCCTACAGGATCCGAAAATGAGGAAGACCACAGCGCCCGTCAGCATGGCCGCCGCTACCGTAGCCCAGGCCCAGTTCCACTCTTGCACGGTGCCCTATACGCGATAGCCGTCAACATGTCTGCAGGCATGCAAGCGCGGCATAGAGTGGGATTACGTCTTACATGTGTAGTGATGGCGCCTATTGCGTAGGGGAATAGGGCCGCCCCCATTTGGCCTGAGAACACGGCGAGTGAAGCAATCGTTCCCGCGTAGATGGGGGCGATTGAAACGAGGCTTGACAGGAATCCTGAACAGGAAGCGCTGTCGTTTGATTGCTACAGATACTACACGTGGTATTTGTGCAGCACGAGTGCTGCAATTTAGCCCTCTACTAAGTGTTTTGTGGCCATCTAGGACGCGAAAGCGAAAGTACCGACTAGCCTGCCAGCCCTTACCCGGTACCCAAAGCGCCGTGAAGCCAAAGGCCACAACTGTGAGGCCGACGGCAAAGTCGCGTGTGGAGCAGTCTACAAATGCCAACGAAAGCAGGCACAGGCAAGAAGTCAAGTTCCCTGAAGTATGCAAGTCGTTGGCGGCCGTCACAGAACGACGAACGGAGTCGTTTCCCCCACCGATTGAATTCATGACTTTGGCGACATTCGTCGCTCTTCGTCCGGAGGAGGCGCCCCTTCGAACGAGCCAGTCGGCGATAGGGGCCGCGACAAACTTCACGACCAATTTGAAGGCGAACGGAAGGGCGCTGACGATGCCGTTCTAAGATGGGTGTTGGGTTATGCTCATCGCGTTCAACGCAGACGCGAAGCAAAGGACGCTGCGCGCCTTGCTGAGTCGAAGCATCAGAGCCTCCTTGAAGTAGCTGGGTAGATAGGACTGCACTACGGCGAGAGTGCCGTTGCTGGCGAACTCGCTGACCATGACGGCGATCACCGGCCAGCTGGTCAAGATGGCCAGCCATGGGATGGGGAGACCACGCATCTGAACCTCACGGGATCTCGGATATGCACTTCACGTCACTCCATGTGAATGTTTGCGTTTAGTAATGGCGCAGTACCTTGTTTCTTGACGAGGTGACTTCATTCAAGTGGTCTTTCTCCCTCTGGGACAGAACTCGGCAGCCCTCCGGGTCGTCGGTGACGAAGATGCCCCAGAGTGCCATGGATGGAAGGAGAAACAGCGCTGAACTGCCGACTCGAGTATTCGTCACGTTATGTTGAATAGATAGACTTCTCGAACTCGCATTTCATCATACTCACGCAAATTACTGTACCAGTGATATAGAAGACAGCCGGCCAGCCGCCCATCAAGTCGGCTTGACAAAGAAAGGATGCCACTGGGTTCCCCACAATGCCAGCCACCTGTCGCCCTGACGTGTAGAGAGCAAGGGCCGAAGCGCGCTCGTCTTTGGTGTACCAACGGCTCATCCAAGAAATGGAGACGGTTAATTGGAAGCCCTACAAACTGTTAGTGACTTGATTCCAGCTAAGCCCATGAAGTTTGAAGAACCGTTTTCTACGAACCTGTCCCAAACCAACGATCAAGCGGGCAAGGAAGGCCGCAGGCACGCCTGCATTGGCAGCTAGCGGTGTCAGAAGCGTCCCAACGAAGTGAAGGCCGCTGCTCAACAACCAGAGGTACTTCGCCCCATATTTGTCAGCCAACAGACCACTCAGTGGAAGAACCAGCAAAGCGCCCCAGTAAGGCGCCGCGAAGACCCAAGATTTGTCAGTCGCATCCCAAGGAAGTGTTCCCTGCAATTGGCGAGTGAGCTGTGGGAACTGATCAGGAAATTCTCTGATAAACCCCGGATTAATCGACGGAAGACGATAATACATGCATACAGTACATGGTAGTCGTCTTCTTCTTCAGTTGCTCGCAAGGTGCAGCTACTCGATGCGCTGTCAGAAGGGGTGATCCCCCTACTCGACGTGTCTTGGAGCGCTGCCGTGTCGTTGACCATGCAGACGACGGCGAGGCCCATGTTGACGCGCAGCAGTACCATTGAGAAGTTGCCGTAGCCCAGGAGAAGGGCGAAGTAGAGTCGCACTGACTTCCATCGCCAGAGACCTGATGTGAAAGGTTGGTTAGCTTATGCTCTGCACGCCGACCATATAAGTACCACATACAGCCCGCTGAGAAAGTACCAGATGTAGAGGTAGGGTTGCTTTTTGTCGTCGCAGCAGCTTGCACGCAAACTTCGGAATCGGAAACAAGGGGCCTAAATTTAGTCATCTCAATCCAACACGCCGGACAAACAGTTGCTGCAACCAAATGCCAGCCCCAGTGTCCTACCCGTAAGGGTCCAGTGTTGAACCGGCCGCACACATCCAGTGTCTCTTTGGCGCTGATAAGCGGCATTCTACGGAAGGAGGCATAGTCTGCACATGCGCATTTATGTATGCCAAGCATCTCCGCTGCCCGACCGACTGACGGAGGGTAGTGTGCCAAGGTCAATAGCCACAGTGGCCACTTGTTGACGATGCGTCACATTCAGCACATACGGTTCTATTCGACTGACCACTCAACAATTCAACCGAGCGTCATCAATTCAGTTTCAGTGTCTTCTTTGCCAGCGCTTCCCTCCCTTTCTGATGGGCAGCCGTTCCCCTTAGCCCAACTTTGCTCTTCACTCGATCCGCAGAACAGGAAGAGCGCACCGCTCATAAGTAAGAAGGCGCCCAGTATCGACCAGACCAAGCGCCACTCTTCAACCGTTCCCTGAAAACCGCTAGGGACGCAGTGCAGTAGTGTAATTGTGTTAGTCTGGGTAAGTTGGTCAATCTTAGTTTTAATTCAACTTCTGTGCTTCTCCATCCGTGCTGGTGGTAACCACCACTTTCGCTCATTCATTGAAGTCTATTTAAATAGTAAGATGTACAAGTTAATTATTTTCTTCTTATATATAAAGATTTTATCTTAACGTGATCTTTTACTTCATTCAACCTAACTTAATTAAGTTAGGTAATTTAATTCAACTAATTAAACTATTTAATTAATATTAACTAATTAATTAAACTATTCAATTTGCATTCTAAATGATTAAACTAATTTTATTAAGTTTGTTTACTTAGCACAACTGTGTTGATTATAATTTAATGCTTGCGTTCCCTTTACGAGTCACGCTTACATTGGTCGTCAAGACACCGACAACGTTGAGAAAGAGCGCCGCGGCGGCGTTGGAGCATGAGTGGGCCAGAGAAGCGATGATGCCAGAGTAGGCAGGAGCCACGGTGACGGCGCTTGTGAAAAATCCTGTCAAATAGAGAACCAATCAAACTTATGTTATCAGGCCCTGCCGATTTTACTATTTCTGTTTATGGGTACATATGTGTCTGTTGCTGCAAATGTACGACTTTGCAGAGTCGTAACCCTCGCTCCTAAGCAGAATTTGAAGCATTACGCCGCTTTACGTTTCAGGGTTGCCCACCTGGCACCCATAGTCCAGTGGCTCCAATGGAAACGACAAACAGGACAATCGCCAGAGTGGGGTTTCTGCAGTCCGCCAGTAACACAAGCACAAACGCTGCGCCACATGTGAAATTGGCTGAAATTACGCGTAGACGCTAGACTTTTTCAGACACAAACGATGTGCTGGCACAGGAGACTCAACCAATGCAGCTAGACACTTTGGCGACAAGTGTCCCGTTGTCCAGGCCGGCCCTGCGCCGATTCAGTCTGTCCGTGAAAGGGGACACGGCGAACTTGCACACGGCTTGGGCGATGAACGGAAGCCCACTCAACAGGCCGTTCTGTTGATGCATAAACTACCAAAGCGTTTTGAACGGAGGAAAGGGTCAAGGCCCATCCATCTGCGCTCACGTTCTGCAGGTCGAGTAGAAGTGCCTGTTTGAAGTAGGTGGGGATGTAGGCCTGCGCGGTCATGATGACGGCGGTGCCGGCGGAGAACATGACGACGATGGAGATGACGGGCGCGCTGGTCAGCATCTCCTTCCACGGGGGCGACTTCGTCTTCGTCTGGTGTGAATTGCTCAGTTTGCTCGAGCACTACAGAGGCGTAGGCGATCGCACCTTTCGCTCCGCCTTGCTGGCTCCGCCGTCGGCCAGCTCGCAAAGCAGAAACTCCTTCTCGGCGGTCGAGACGAGCTTGCAGTCCTGCGGGTCGTCCGTGACGAAGACGGCCCATAGAACAATGAACGGCAAGATGGTCGAGGCTACAACGAATCCGCGACGCGTAGCTTTTGATTGATTTTGGCAGCCTATTGTACATGTACCCAGCGACCACCGACCAGTCACGTAGAAGACGGCCGGCCAGCCGCCGAAAATGCCGACTCGACACAGGTAGGCGCAGAGTGGATTGCCAAGGAAGCTGCTGAACTGATTGCCGGCCGTATAGAGGGCGATGACGAAGCCCTTCTCATAGTTGGGATACCAGCGACTGAGCCAGGACATGGCCATCGGCCAGCTCGTGCCCTGAACAGTCCTCCCTACTAATCTCCGAATCTCTGTTTGTTTGTCTGTTTGTTTGTTTGTCTGTTAGCACGATAACTCTCGACAGCGGGGACGGATCCCGGACATGTATACATTTTCGGAACCGCCTTCCGCCGGGCACCGTCTGGCCGAAGTTTGGTCTTGGGCCGCCGTCGAAATTCGGTCGAAATTCCGAAAATATCGTTTTTTTGGCACATTTTCGGCGCTAACTGCCGACTGCGGCGGCGGATCGCGACGAGCCGTGCATCAACGGAACCGCCGTTCGACGCTGCACCATCTGGCCCAAGTTTCGTCTTCGGCCGCCGCCTAAATCGTGCGAAATTGGCGATATTCGGGCGAATTTCGGCCATTTTCGGAATAACATTCTTCGCAACAACTATTACGATTGTGCCATAGTAGAGCTTGCTTCGCTGTGAGACCCAACTTGCGCTCAAAGCGCTGCATTTGCTTTACACACTGTCAAAGCACCGTCGTAGACGTTCGGAAGGGCTTTTGCGGTTCGCTGTGAGACCCAACAAGATAACAATATGCTTTACCCACTGTCAAAGCACCGTCAACACGGGGTTTCGTTTGCTGACCAAGAACGGTGCAACGGCGCACGAGTCACGGGCACAGGCGAAGCGCAAAACGTCGGTTTGTCTTCTGATCAAGAACGGCGCACGGGTCACGGCCACACGCGAAGCGCAAAACGTCGCTTTGTCAGGTGCCACTGTCACGGGCGGTCTTGAAGCTGCAGCGCGTGAGCTGCGCGACATCGGTCTCTGAAGCTGCAGCACGTCAGCTGCGCGACATCGGTCTCTGAAGCTGCAGCACGTCAGCTGCGCGACATCGGTCTCTGAAGCTGCAGCACGTCAGCTGCACGACATCGGTCCTCTGAAGCTGCAACGTGCTATCGACGGGCTATAGACCCTAGTCTCCTACTATAAACGCTAACTCGCATGCTACTGCCGCAATCTGCTGTGACGAAAATGGAACCCACCATCCCCACTCCAACAAGAAAGCGCATGAGAGCTGTCGCGACGAGGCCCCATTCGGCGGCGGTAGGTGTGAGTACGTTGGCGACGAAAAGAATGGCCGAGGAGAGGAGGAAGAGCCGCTTGGGCCCATACCTATCGGCTAGCCATCCCGAGGGAACCAGCGAGACGATGGTGCCCCAGTTGACAGAGGAAAACAGCCACGACTGGTCGCTGGCCGTCCAGCGCAAGGTGCCCTGGAAGCGCCAGGAGACGCTGTGGTACAAACAACATCTCGGACGGCGACAAGAAACAATTGATGGGGCGCACACACTCTGTACTCGTCGCTCTGTCCATCCTGCTCGTCCAACGGAGCGCAACCCAAGGCGTTGGCAGTCGCGCCAAGAGACCCATTGTCTGCAGAGGTCAGCTGATCGATTCTACCGCTGCTACTATTTGTCATGCAGATGACTCCAATGGCCATGTTGACGCGCAGCAGGTTCTGCGCGAAGTTGCAGTAGCAGAGGAGGATGGCGAAGTATAGCCTGGTGGATCGCCAACTCCAGAATCGATGTGTGTCGGCGCTTGGATTGTCATTACGTTGGTTGTCGATCGCCATACTCAGAAGGGGTGTAACACCGCGAAGTGAGAGTGTCGGAGAGCAGTCAGCATAGAACTGCAAACATTTACATAGCCACTGTTTCTTCTAGATGCCGCATGTGTGTCTATTACAACTGCTTGGCGCCCTATGTTTTGAATATACATAGAAAATCGGCGTGCTGTGTACACTTGTGAGTGCTATGTATCCGCGTAAGACGAAAATTCCTACGGCCAGAGAGAACGGTTCATTCAGACTAGGCCTCGGTTCGATCTGGGGGGTGCGGGCGGCTCACTGCTCGCTCAGTGCTGATTCATACGGTTGTGCTTCACGGTTATACCAATAGGTATACCGTACATGTCAGGACTAGGAGTATTGGTTATACAAAGAAAGCTGCTAGAAATCCCAAAATTCTCATTAAGTTGAATTTCCGCTTTCTCCACCTCTGCTTCCGAACTTCACTACTAGCTGCTGACTGAGCTGGCTTTGGCTTAATGTTCTATCATTTTTTCGCCCGGCCTCAGCCGGGCGAACCCCTACGAGAGCTTATCGTGCGTTCGTCCGTCCGTCCGTCCGTCCGTCTGTGCGTTCGTCACGCTCTCAGATCTCGGCGTTGGTAAGTCGTAGGAAGGAGATCTTGGGCTCTACGGAAAGGTCTCGACTCACTGGTAATGTCGCTAAGAGACTTCGAAATTCAAAAGTTTGAATTACGCGCGCTACAGTAACCCGAAGGTCAAAACGGAAAACGGCTCTAACTCGCTCGTCGTACGTCGTAGAGCGGCGTGCGATAGGTCAACTAACAGGTCTCGACGTGCTCTTTCGTTCGGCATTAAAAGTTTTCTTAATTACGCAAACACGCAACACGAAAAGCGACATTCTCGCGTTTTTAACGCAGAAATCGCTCTAACTCGCTCAGCGTGCGTCGTAGGGAGACGATCTTGGGTTGGTTGGATAGCTCTCGACTCACTGATCATTTGTTCTTCTATTGGTCGAAACTCAAAAGTTTGAATATCGCGAGCTACAGTAATCCAAAAGTTCCAAACGCAAAACTTCTCTAACTCGCTCGTCTTCCGTCGTAGAGAGACGATCTTGAGTTTGTTGAATAGGTTTCGGCACACTGATCATTCCGTTAGGAGAAGTCGAGATTCGAAAGTTTTAATTTCGCGAGCTACAGTAACCCGAAGGTTCAAAACGCAAAACGGCTCTAACTCGCTCGTCTTACGTCGTAGAGCGGCGTGCGATAGGTCAACTAAAAGGTCTCGACGTGCTCTTCCACTTGGCATTAAAAATTTTGTTAATTACGCAGACACGCACCACGAAAAGCGGCATTCTCGCGTTTTTAACACAGAAATCGCTCTAACTCGCTCAGCGTGCGTCGTAGAGAGACGATCTTGAGTTTCTTGAATAGTTCTCGACTCACTGATCATTTGTTCTTCTATTGGTCGTAACTCAAAAGTTTGAATATCGCGAGCTACAGTAACCTAAAGGTTCAAACAGCAAATCGGCCCTAACTCGCTCGTCTTACGTTGTAGAGCGGCATTCGTTCGACCGTTTGAAAGCTTACGTTGAGGCAGTTGTTGAACACTCATTCCTAAAGAAATACTTTTGTTTTTTTTAACCCTTGTCTTACGAACAACTTTTTCTGCTAAAAAAAACTAATCCCGGGCGATCCCAATGTTGCCCTGCAACAACCGCTCAGAAATGCGTGTGTCTTGCTCTTGCTCAAAAAATTAATCCCGGGCGATCCCAATGTTGCTCTGCAAGAACCCCTCAGAAAGGAGCGTGTCAGAAGTAGCGCATGAATAGTGGACTCCGGGCGGGCGCGCGTCATATCGGAAAGGCTTCGAAATACTTTACAAAAGTATCCACTCTTTTACTCTTCCACTTTAAAACACTCACAAACCACTCTGTATTAATAAAACAACTCAACTTTTTTAAAACAGCTTGTTTGGCACTCCTCCCCTCCAAAAGGGAGGAGTGCTATAGTGATGGTGCGGATTCTGCGTAAATTCAAACGCTCATAAGTCGGGCTAGACTCGGCCGATCGGGGCGAATTTTTTTTTATTCGATAGGTCTCTGGATGGAAAAACCTGCATCGTGGGTCTCGACTTCCGTACAGGACCCGATTTTTGGCAAGTTGCCAAAAACCCGGTTTTTCGGCCTCCGACGAACTTTGGACGCTTAGAATAGTGTTCTGGTAGAACGGAGGGAGACGAGCTTTGGGCCGAATATGTAAAAGACATTGGGCTATCCGATGGTATTGGCGCCGTCGGGCTGGGTCCGGGCCTGCCCATGCTGGGTAGCAAAAACCCGGTTTTTCGACCCAAAAATAGGGTTCCGTCTCCCGCTCGGTATTTTTTTGTTATACTAGGTAATGGTCCTCAATTTTTTCGATATGAAGAACTCGGATAGCCTCATCCCGAATCGTCGTCAGAATCCCGGTCGGATGTCGTACGGGCCGGGAAATATTACCCAAAGTTGGGTTCCGGGTCTCCAGGCAAAACTTCGGGCAAGCGTAACTTTCGGTAGGGTGCTCGTATAGAGATGCGACAAAGACCATTCGATAGAACTCGGCGAGCTCTACAATATTGTTGTTGGTCACTTTTTTCGGAGTGATCGAATTTTGGGTGAATATTTTAAAAAATCAATTTTTTGGTGATAATCCAAAAGTCTAGCGTTTCCCAATTTTTGTTGTGCGAATCGATTTCGCTGATATTTAGCGAGTTATTGGTGCTTATAATGCCTTTCGGGGAAACGAGAAAACATTGCGGTGTGGAACGTTTTTTTCGCAGAATTTGAAGTTTTTTGATAAATTTTGGGTATTTTGGTGCAAAGTGGGGTCAGTTGAGATATTTTGGTGTCAGTTGGACTTTCACGTGATAGAGCATCAAAAGATACGTTGTTTTTGTTATAACCACTTTTTTCGTCCGACGCGTATTTTGGCGGGAAATTTGAATTCAAAATTTGGCTGCCGGATTTGTCCCGGGCCCCTACTGTGTAAGTACTCGATTCCGGCTTTTCGGTGATGCTGATCACGAATTTGGCGTTGTCTTTACGTTTTGAGATGTGTGGGACCATTTTTGAAGAATTTGCTTGCCACCATACGTGCCCTCGGGCTAGGTGTGTTGTATGCCAAATGTGGGGTATTGGAGGGCCACAATTCCGAATTTGCTATTAATTTTGCGATCAGAATGACCACTAAGCTTCACTGACATGTCTCGTTGATCAATGGGCAGCATGATTCAACTCCCAAAATTCTTCTGAAAGAGGGGAGGAGTGCCCCGAGGGGCTCTGCCCCCGTCTACTAATCTTGTTCTTCTTCTTAACTCTCGAAACGATTACAGCTTATACAGTATTCCGACATCACTGTGTCATTTGCATTGGCAGTTCTTCAACAGAGATGCCTATTCACGGACAGTACAATCACCGGGTCCAACACAAATTCACGACCCACAATCACAGAACGAGTCACAGAGACACGACAGAATCACCGGCAGGCAGTAAAGTTGCGCTCAATGCTTCTCGGCGACCTCAGACCCAGTCGAATCGTCAGCGGCGTCACGGGTCGTCGCAGTGGCCGCTGTAGAGGAGAGAGCGCTGGCGGCCGAGGAGTTCTTGTGTAGTGTGATCTCGGACATCTTCTTCTCCAGCGACCACTCCTGCTGCTCATCTGAAATAGAGACGGTGCTGCACATATGCAACCCATGGTCGAAACCGGCTCGACCAGGCCCAGGGACGTACTAGAGCCGCAGACGATGAACATGACTCCGGCGACTAGAATCATCACCGTGAGAATGGCCCAGACCCAGCGCCACTCTTCCACCGTTCCCTGGAAAGAAGACACTTCGGGTGCTGCACTCGCCCAGGTTTCACACTTGCCGTCTCTAACGATTGCATGCTTCGCTCACGTTGGGCGTCAGGAATCCGACCACGTATGGGGCCATCACATTGCCCGCCTGGCCGAACAGAATGGAAAGGCCGCCGATGATCCCAGCGTAAGCGGGAGCGATGCAGACGGTGGAGGAGAAGAAACCTGTAGTGTACATGGACTTTGCTTTGAAGACGGCGCATAAAACAGTATGTTATTAATAAACAACACAGTTGGGTTTGGTCTCGGAACACTAGCACAAAATGAAACGTTCACCCTTGTGCGTAAGATACGTACTTCTTATACTCTAGATACTGTTAAGTGTTAACTGTTCTAAATATGACGCATTCACTCAGAGACCTGGAATCCAGAAGCCCATGGCTCCCAGGGCGATGGTGACGGCGCCGATGGCCAAGCCTGGCGTTGTGCAGTCGGCGAACATGAGCACCACCAGACAGAGAGCGGCGCCGAAGTTGGCTGCAAACTGGCACCAATCCCTGAGATTTCAAACAGGACAGACGACAACTGATGATTGAACCCACCTATGGAGTTCATAACCTTGGCGACGAGCGTGACCCGTTTGGGATCCCGATTGCGGCGATTGAGCCTGTCGGCAACGGCGCCGGAAATGAGCTTGGCGAGCATCTGCATCAGGAACGGCAGCGCACTCAGCAACCCGTTCTGAAATGCAAATTGCCCATTTCGCACTATGCGGTGCGTGGAGGCGGTAGCAATGTACTGATGATAAAGACGCAAGTCTGCGCAACTGACGTTCTTCAACTCGAGCAGCAGGGCGTCCTTGAAGTAGGTGGGCAGGTAGGCCTGCAGGACGACGATGCTGACGTTGCACACAAACTGGTTCACCAGAATCGACAGCACCGGCCAGCTCGTCATGATGGCGCGCCAGGGAGGGAACTTGACGCCGGCCTGCAAAGGCGAACGACGTGCGCAGCTGAGCATCGATCGCTACCTATTGCCTTCTCTAGTCAAGTGGAAGCGGTTGCTGGCGACCTTGCGCTCCTTCTTGGAGGCGCCGCCGACCTCGCGCGTCAGGAAGGCTCTTTCGGCACTGGACGTGACCTTCGAGTCCTGCGGCTGGTCGGTGACAAATGCGACCCACAGCAGCATAAAAGGCCCGTTGAACAGAGCTGGAATACACACCGCTTCATGTACGTATGAGCTCGTATGTTCACTTATTTGTAACCCTTCCTACATACCTACATATGTACGTACATGTCAGGTAGAAGATGGCGGGCCACCCTCCGAGAATGCCGGCGCCACAGAGGAAGGCGCAGAAGGGATTGCCTATGATGCTCGCCAGTTGATTGCCGCTGGTGTAGAGGGCGAGCACCGAACTCTTCTCGTAGGTGGGGTACCAGCGACTGATCCACGAGATCACCGACGGCGGTTGCATGCCCTGCAAGTGTAATACATAACTGCGTATAGCAAGTAGGGTACATCTCTCGTTTCGAACGGCGCACTTGTCCAATTCCAACGATGAACCTGGCGCCGAAGACGGCCCAGATTGAGTAGTGGGTGGCGATGGGAGTGGGCAGGGTACCGACCAAGTGCAGTACTGCCGAGGTCAGCCAGATGTACTTGGAGCCGTAGCGATCGGCCAGCCAGCCTGCAGGCATGATGGACGCCATCGCCCCCCAGAAGAGCCCTGCGAACACCCACGCCTGATCGCCGGGGCTCCACAGCAGAGGACCCTACGACAACGAAGGCCTACCGTACACCTACGTACCGTATCGTGGCCTAGAAGCAGAGCGGGCAGTGTTCACGAGACCAGACGTTCAAACCTCGTATTCCTCCTTCGCTTCCTCCGGCAGAGAGCAGCCCTGCGCGTTGGTGAGCGGGTCGTCGTTTTCAGGAAAGCTTTCCGTCCAGTTGTTGTTCTGTCTGTGGTGCATCTCGGCGAGAGCGCTGCTGTTGACCATGCAGACGACGCCGACGTTGATGTTGACGCGCATCAGGTTCTGCGAAAAGGTCCCGTAGCAGACGAGCAGGGCGAAGTACATGCGCACCGATCTCCAGTGCCAGAAGCCTGGATTCAAAAAATAAAGCAATCTGTTACGGGAAACCGAATAATCTCAAAACAGTCACTGCGTTCGAAGTACATAGTAACGAGTACCATGGAACTTTCGGTTCTTTGTTTTGACGCCGTCTTCGCCGTCCAGAAGAACTACCGCAAAATCGACAGACTTCTTCGATTGCTTGCTTGTTGCAGGCACATATCTAGCACCGGCCATTGTTTCGCTTAACGTCGTCACGCGATAGTGAATCCGTATTACACTGCGGCGCCACTATGCTCGTTTGAGATTCTGGTGAACAACATGTATTGCATATTGCATCAGAGAGCCACGCGTTTATAGCCGATGCTATAGCCGTCTACGCTCAGATCAGCTGTTTTCCACGACGCCTGACTTCACGAAGCAGCCGGCAAAGCTTTCGCCATTGCCATACGAGAACGCACGCACCCAGCTTTCCGCCAGCTTTGGTCGGCTGCGCTGCTTCCCTCTCGCCGTCCTCCTCGTGCAGGCTGGCCGGATCGATAATCACCGCTCGTCGCGTCGCCGCCGCCGGCGCAGCTGCCACCTTAGCCATCCGTCCC
>JASAMZ010003763.1:0-14770 GCA_030248115.1 Linhomoeus sp. GSCO2_2
AGGAAGCGCACAAGCTAGATCATTGAACAAAGAACGACTGGATTAATAAGAGGAGAAATTAGAAGTACATGACACGGACAAGTGGAAACGACAACTACACGTTATTTGCGCGCAGGCAATCAATTAGCACCACAGGACTACCTCAGGTTCATAACGGGCGATAACACAACGCGACGACGAGACTAAAGTCCGTTCAAAAATAATGAGAACTGGAGGTTTTTCGGCTGGCTCCGTGACCTGTTTCAAGATATGTGCGCGGTAGGGGTACCAATCGATAGAGTATGGAGAGTGGGTTTGCACCATGCGTGTTTTGCGAAAATTACGCAACACGCACAGAAAACAACGCTCACTGAAAAAAATCGACTTTTTCAATACGTGGCCGATTTTTCTCATTTTAATTGCATTTTGTAGATTAATATGTCCTTATTAAGTGTGTAATATTTGGCGACTCTAGCTCGACGCATAAGAAAGTTGCAGCGATTCTCCCGACCCCTACTTTTTTAAATCCTTAACAAATTTTGAAAATTGCCGCAAAAAATTGCCACAGCTCTGTAACTTGCAAATGGCTTGACCGATCTTGCTCATATTTGGACAGCGTATGGTAGGCATATAGGACTACCTTCGTGTAAAATATCAGACCTATCGATCCAAAACTTCGCGAACAGCAGCCATTCAAATATGCTGCTAGAAACGCCAAATTGGCCGTTTTGCCACCCAGATTTTGGAGCTGTCGTTTTCTGGCCATAGCTTGTTGCTGGCTAGTGCTAGTGACTTTATTTTTGTACCAATCGATGTGCCGATGTGTGCGCTACATTATTGGTTCCTGAGATACTGTGCGATTTTGGCCTCAGTGTAACGATATTAGTAGATCTTTCCGATTGGCTTGGTGGCACCGTAACTCCTGATAGCAGCAGAATTCGAGCATAGTCGTAACCAACAAAAATGTTGAAAAACGGACAACGCATCGAATAAAAAAGACCAGAGCTAGCTAGTCCTACCAGGCAAAAAGTTGCAACCAATCAACGAAAGTGGAAAAATTACAGCGCCCGCCAGACAAGGAAAAAATCTTCTTTTGCGAATATCTTTCGTGACGATTGAGGAATCTCGGCGATACTTAGCACACTATTAGAGGGTATGGGTACCTACGCAGCGCACTGCAGTTTGGCCGTCTCCGATTAAAAAATATACCCAGTCCCCACCCAGTTCCCTTTTTCCGCGACGGCGTCTTGAAATGACCGCTGCTCAAGAAATGTTGGGGCTGCTAGGCTGTCGATTGGTTTGAAGCTGGTCCTATATGCCGCCCATACGTTATCCAAATATGAGCAAGATCGGTCAAGCCATTCGCAAGTTACAGAGTTTTGGCAATTTTTTGCGGCGATTTTCAAAATTTGTTAAGGATCTAAAAAAGTAGGGGTCGGGAGAATCGCTGCAACTTTCTTATGCGTCGAGCTAGAGTCGCCAAATATTACACACTTAATAAGGACATATTAATCTACAAAATGCAATTAAAATGAGAAAAATCGGCCACGTATTGAAAAAGTCGATTTTTTTCAGTGAGCGTTGTTTTCTGTGCGTGTTGCGTAATTTTCGCAAAACACGCATGGTGCAAACCCACTCTCCATACTCTATCGATTGGTACCCCTACCGCGCACATATCTTGAAACAGGTCACGGAGCCAGCCGAAAAACCTCCAGTTCTCATTATTTTTGAACGGACTTTAATTGACTGGATTGGGGGGTAACAGCCTACGATAGGAAGTATACGGCGATGGGTGCGGACTGCAGACAGACGTGACTACCCGACAATCCTACATGGAGATGACCAACACTAACGACGCACGGAACGTAGAACAACGCAAGATGCACATATTGACATCAGCAAAAGACGACATGCCTAGTCACACTTTAGGCACACTTCTAGGCAAGGATACATAGTTGCCAACGAATACGTCGCGACGTCAGACGACATAAGTAACTGGAAGTCGGAACTGTACACTCACTGCACCGCGACCATCGGGTCCAAGGCACCATGGGCTCCACTGGCGCCTTTGTCCACGTTGCCCCATGGGCATTTGTCCGGTTCTGCATCCGGCTCCTCCTACGCGGTGACGGGCAGATGGGCGTGATGACGGGCGCAGTCCTTGCAGTGGAAGACGAAACCTGTACAGGTGAAGCTCAAGACTCGAGTTCTGAAATAGGAACACGCGATATTTTGTGATTTTCGCAATTTCTCAGCAGCGACACGATTTCTGAAACAAAGGGACTATATTAAGAGGACGAGACAAAACAAAGTGCGGTGACAGACAAGCTTTCGACTAACCAAGTGCAAGTTCGTTGACAACACGGTTGCGCAAATCAGACACATACATAATTAGTGAGGAACTGCGGTGACACATTCGGCAAACTATCTTCCAAACTCAAGGAACCAAACGCGCGCTTTTGTTGAGTAATGCAGGACAGTTAGCTCGCAACTGAAATAAATTCTGTGCTTCCACAATGCGCATCAGACGGGAGACAACACATGTACAATAGTTCAGCACGAGCTATGCAGGAATTCTTGACTATCTCAAGCCAAACAAAATGCCCCAAGCAACCGCACAATTGTCCTCTGTTTCGTCGGACTTTCTCTTTCTTCTCAGGAATCGCGGCATTGATGCAGCAAGCTTACATAGCTCTAGCTTCACGGTTGATTGCAAATTGGGAGTACAACATCGAACGAACCGACAACACAAACACAGCACAATCGGCCAGATTTGGCAAACCAAACAGTTCCAGCGCCCCAAACAATGGCTTGAATTCACACCATAGTCCTATTGTGATTAAGAGCGCAATGCCAACACAGAACAAGCCGCAGAGCCATGCATGACATCGTTCATTCACGAGACAACTGGCAATTCTGAATTCAAAGAAAAGCAAATGGAGCAGATTCAATGAAGATCGAGACAAGGAGGAGAGCGCGCTAGCGCAAGTGGAGTCACCAGGTTTCAACCGCCACGGCCACTTGTGATGGGTCTGCCTCAGTGGAATGGAGATCAGGCAGTGGTGAAGCTCACTAGCGAACGAAACGAGTAAGCGGCAGACCAGACTTTTGGAAGAGACAAATGAGAATTCGCTGCAGCGTTCAGCCAAATGAGTCTGTCCCAAACTAGTCTCTGCCAAAGTTGACGAACAGTTAGGCTGCGATGTAGCAAACAAAAGGACCAAGCCAACCGCACTGCACACGAGCTTCAAGCTCTTCAATGAGAACAAACGTAACTTCAATCGCTTCTGCGCACATGTCACCCAAAGCAGCCCAACAAAATTCAAATGATTGCGCGAAACTCTTGGCTCACTCATACCAATTGCAGCAAACTCAATTTCGCAGCAGCTCGGCTTACTCACATCATCAGTCGCAGGACACAACCTAACTCTGTCATTCGGACTTTGCGCAGCGGCGGCTCTGACATTTGCGGGTTTCCAACACGACCTATTTCCGCATTTCTTGCGCGCCACAAAGGCAGCTCGACGGCAACGTCTGTGAAGTAGTACTCTACGCTTGGCCGACTTTCTCAAACGCGAAGGAGAAGGTGAAGTTCTAAACTCGACAAAGTGCCCATTTGAGCTCGCAGTCGCACAAACAGAGAGCGGCGCCTCCCTACTGTAATGCGTGTTTAAGAGCGCGGTCAGGATACTGTATGAACACAGCGCAGCGATGGAAATAGACACATGCATAATTAATTGCTCGTCATTCAAAGAGACTTGCGGTGGCTTCAAAGCATTGGTAGAAGAATGACAGCTGGCTACGGTAACTGCACACATCTCCCTAACAACATTGGATTCTACATCAGAAGGCTGACTTGCGGGCTTTGGGAGGATTTCGATCTCTGCGATCGCTTCAGAAGCTAAACTTGAATCGTCAATGACTAAACTGCTCTCCGAAGCTGGACTATTCAACGATGACATCTCACCACCTATTGGCGAAGCTGCTAGACTATCAGATGAACACAATGGCTGAGACACAACCATACTGCAGTCTGAAGGGGCTACAGCATTGGTTCTGATTGCTGGGTGGTCTATTGAATCAGAGTAAGCAGCACAACTAGAAGACTTGTTGAGTTGGCAATCAAACTCACCTGACCCACGGCTACTTATTGAACTGTCAGAAAAACCACTGAAGATGTCCTTAGACTGAATTCTACCTTCGTCAAATCTGTCATCAAATAGCTCTGGGAAGGACTCAACTAACTGCGCCTTGCGCTTGGCGGTTTGAAAGTCTGGAAGCTCAACAAACATCAACTGTTTCCTAATGCGCAACCTCAGCTTCTGAAGAAACAGGTCTCTAGTTAGCTTGTCTAACGACTTGTCGTCACTGACCCTACCGCTGTAAGCAAGTTTTGTCAACCTCTGAATGTCACCTGCAAAAGCTGCGACCGACTCAGTTGATTCCATCTTACGCTTTGCCAACTCTGTCCTATGCTGCCGAACCACTTCTTCGGGTAGGAGCGCATTTCTCAAGTGGGACACTAAACTGGGCAACGAGCTCCTTTGAAAATCCTCAAGCGCTGAGTAGGCGACAGCGGCGTCTCCTCGAAGCAAGCATGGAACTAGCCGTAGGGCAGCTGAATCACTTAATTCTAGCGCCTCCTTGACACGAAAGAAAGTTGAAGACCACTCGTCTAACTTGGAAGCATTGCCGTCAAACAGAGGAACTGGAAGACAAAGCCCATTGCTGCTGGAAACTTCAACCTCTGCTCTAGCCATCAAAATTGACGCTACGGTATTCCTTCCTAGAGATTGAGGCGAAACACTGCATTGGCTTTAATTGAGCGACACAAATTGGTTAAACTGGCAAAAATTTCTGCGACCTCACGCTTACGAGAGTTTCAGAGTTAAATGCGCTATAGGCAGGCCTACGAAGGCTACAAATCCGGCTCAGTCTCTTAAAATGTGCCGTTTAGCACTGAAGTCCACATCAGCGCGAGAATTACACCACACCCAAGCGTCGCGGCCCTACTTTGGTGACTAGAATTGGCAACTTACTTACCACGGAAGCTACCGCGACGGACCTCCACAAATTCGCGTCTTTTGCAACTTAACTTACACCTATCTGGATGAGCGCGGCGCTAGTCGAGCAATGGGGCACGCATGGAAGCAACCAAGAGCAAATCTTGACTGCCCTTTGAGAAATCCGCGCCAACTTAGTATGACAAACGGGGCGCGACAACGGACACACGAGATTAATTGCAGGCAATCAGCAACTGCGGCACATGAAATTTCGCAAAAGACGCGCGTCTATGAAATTGACACTGGGGCAGGAGCGCCAGACTACCGTAACTCGTAACCTAGGCGCAAGCAATGCAACAAGGCGGCCGCAAAGAGCGCTTCCGCTGGAGGCGGATGTGGGAGGCTTCCCCAACGAATCCGCCTCCCCTAGCAGATACCAATGTAACAGTCCGGCCTTGGGCTGCCGAGAGATGGACTTACATAAGCGCTCACAGGGGTTCGACGGCCGGTGTTACAGGAGGAAGGAAGACGAAATACCTAGCACACACGACACGAGTACGGACAGAGTATTCACAGCGAAGCAACGACTTGATTACCGTAATTAATTAGTTTATTACATGATTATCCTACGTTTGTTGCAGCCGATTTGTGTTTCCTTTACTGGTGCGAACTTCAGTCGATATTTGTTAGTTAACGCAATCCAATCTGCAGCCGATTTGTGCGTATTGAGTTTATTTCATTATTAATGATTGATCCTATTTGCAGCCGATGAAATCTAGCAATTGCAGTCGATTTTTTGGACCTATTCCTATCTGCAGTCGATGAATTTCCTACTGAAGTAGCCGATTTGTGTGTGGTACGCAGGAGTTTAGGAAAGTTATGTACAAAAGGCGATTACACGAGCACACAGCGAAGATACGAATGGCGACACAGACGCGATTACACGAACCGAACTTCACGACGGCCGACCCGGCGTCAGTCAGTCCTCCCTCGAGCTCCTGCTCGACTTCATTAATTTAAGTGCACAAAAACAACGCCCCACGCGCCACACAAACCAAGAACCCCCCCCCCCCCCCCCCAGACTGCTGTTGGTCGGCACGTGTGCAGCTTCAGAGTCTATCAGTCACCCTTTAGACGACCATTCGCCAATCACAATCATTTTCGCTGGCCTCAGCCAGGCGAAAGCCTTACAAGAACTCAGCGTGCGTGCGTGCGGCTGTGAGAATCAGACCTTGGCGTGGCGCTAGAAATTCACACTTGGGTAGACTGTCTCGGCGTCGTCTGATGGCGCTCGACTTGGTGATCACTGCTCGAGTCGACAAGTTTCACTCTACGCACTATAGTCCGTTCAAGAAAGGCGTGCACTGGGGGTTTTTCGAGTCTGCAGACTTTATGCCTTGGGAAACCCAAATGATTTATACATTGTTGGATACCCCTGTCGGAGTGTGTTGGCGCGGTGCGTGTTTGGGCATAATCACGCAACACGCACCGGTTTGAGGCGCACATGAAAATTTCGAGGTTTTGCACAGGGTGGGCGATTTTGATATTTTTTGCACCAGTTGTTCCACAAGGTGTTCTCGTATCATATTTCAAATTTCAGCGAAATCGGTTTGCTACAGCGTTAGTGGGCTGCCGCGTGCACCCTACTTTGGCCCAAAATGGCCAAAATCGCCGAAATCGGCCAGAGAGGGTACACTTTTTTTAATAACTCAAGAGAGAAATGGTGAAATTTGTTTAAACTTTCTGTGTGTGAACTAGGATCAATTGTCTACACAATGGAACAAACCCCATCTTATTCGGCTGCGACACGCTCGAATACGACTCAATCAAAGAGACCCTACTTTTGGCCGAAGCGACGCTTTTCGGCCTGCTGGACGGCCTCGATCTGCAACCAGCCGAAACACGTCGTTTCGGCCAAAAGTAGGGTCTCTTTGATTGAGTCGTATTCGAGCGTGTCGCAGCCGAATAAGATGGGGTTTGTTCCATTGTGTAGACAATTGATCCTAGTTCACACACAAAGGAAGTATAAACAAATCTCACCATTTCTCTCTTGAGTTATTAAAAAAGTGTACCCTCTCTGGCCGATTTCGGCGATTTTGGCCATTTTGGGCCAAAGTAGGGTGCACGCAGCAGCCCATAACTAACGCTGTAGCCAACCGATTTCGCTGAAATTTGAAATATGATACGAGAACACCTTGTGGAACAACTGGTGCAAAAAATATCAAAATCGCCCACCCTGTGCAAAACCTCGAAATTTTCATGTGCGCCTCAAACCGGTGCGTGTTGCGTGATTACGCCCAAACACGCATCGCGCCAACCCACTCCTACAGCGGTATCCAACGATGTGTAATTGATTGGGGTTTCCCAAAGCACAAAGTCTGCAGACTCGAAAAACCACCCAGTGCACGCCTTTCTAGAATGGACTTTAGGTACAGTATCCCAAGTGTCCATATCATGAACGGCAGACCAGCAGTCTCTTCGAGGCCATTCTGTATGGCTTGATGATGACGAGTGCGATCAGAGGGTCCAACACTCCATTCATGTCGTACAGGAGGCTGAGGCTCACCACAGCCAAAGGATGATCATCTCTGCCTGCGACACCAGTGGTCCCAATGTATAGGAGGATGGGCAGTTGGCAGAGAAGGGGCATGGCCGTCTGCAGCAAGGTGGCCACGAGCAGCCACAGAGTCTGCTTCTGCTGGCGATACAGAGTGGGCTGTCGGCTGAGTCGGACGAGGTGGCGACCCAGCTTCCGCAAGAGAGCCAACTGCAGAAAGCACGCGCCAGCCAGCACAGCCGCAAATGATCCCACAGTGACGAGACACGTAACATTCACCAGACGCAAGAACTCAACGTCCGTCCGTTTTGGTGCCCACGCTTGGAAGGCACCTTCGCAGCCAATTAGTCGCCAGTCGTAATGAACCAAGAAAACTGTCCAACATGAAGAGAGAGCAAAGGAGCCTAGCAGAGAGCCAAAGCACAGCGTGACTATTGTCCACTTGGTAAACAGTGCTCGATACTTGGCCGGAAACAGAACGGCGACAGCGCGGCTCGCCGTCATCGGCAGGGGCGTGAGACAGTAGAAGTGGGCTCCGATATTAGACATGAATCCAACTACAAAGCTGACCCAGGGGATTCGATGCCAAACAGCCAGTGGTTTGAGAGTGGCGCTACTGATGCAGCAGAGCAGGTCGGCCACAGCCACGTTGGCCACCATGAACCTGAAGCAATGTGTTTGAGATGAGGTGTTATATGATGAGCCACTGAAACTATAACTGGCCAAGCTCGTCAGCGATTCAGCACTTCAGCAGAAACAGAAAGAGCAGTCGCTATTGGTGGCACTGACCTGAAGTCACTGTTGCCGGCGACTCTGCTGTGCTCTCTCCAGACGAGGGGCCAGCAACTGATGCCGATGACAAGCAGGTTGAGCAGCAGCCCCAACGATTGGCTGCCTATCATCAGGGTGGTAAAGACGACGAGAGTCGTTGTCAGCGCCTGCTCTTTGTCGGTCGACGAGCAGTTGACGTACATGCTTGCACTCGACAAAGCCCCGTGTCTCACGTGTGTAGCTTCTTTCTTCCTCACTTGGTGATGGTGGCCAGTTACGTTTTCAGAGGATGCAAACGATCAAGAGAGGTTGCACATGACAAGGAACATTGTCGTGTGACTCGTCATATACGGCTGATCAATTGAGTAAATGCAAGAAGTGCGCTAAATCAACAGTGTAATCCAGAAACGGCCGTTTCCTGTGGTTCTTGTTACACTAAGTCAAATAGAAGCAACCTTTCGCTCCATCTCGGTCAAGTGGGTGCTCTTCAAGCAACCAAGCAAGTCGTCCAGGGACACAGTATATGTACTCCACAAATTTGTAGTTCTAACCCAAGTGACTCTCATGCTGTGGCCTCCAGACACATTGGATGGCAACAATAGGCTGAATTCGGTATCTTCAGCAGCTTGAAGACCCTCTCTGATTTCTGCTGCGGCAGCATAAAACTCGGTCGCGCGCCACCCCGACGAGGCAGCGCAAAACTCCGGTCGCGCAACTCCCTCCCTCCGTCTAAACTCGGTCGCGCGCCGACCGAAAACCCCCCCTCCTTCCTCTTTTGTGCGCGTGGTGAAATTTTGCAAACAACTCTCACCGGTTGTCGTCAGGGGTCCCCTGTATTATCACCTCTCCGCGATGTAGTGTAATTTTTCAACCAGGTAACTTGTCGTGCTGAGAGAACCATTTGCGTCTATTCCAAATTGTGTTCATGCAGTCTTGTGTTTTACATAACGTCTGTCATTCTGTGTTTCACATTTTTGCAGTGAGGAAATGAAGCTGCGTGGAAGGAAGCCTGCTGCAACCAAGAACCTATCAGTGTTGCGTCAGAAGTCCCGACGTCGAAGGGCTGAGAAGGCTCTGAGATGGGCTAAGCAACAGCGTGCAAAACTGCGTAGGGAGGCTGAGAGAGCTAAGAAGATGGAAGAGTTGCAGTGGCTGTATTCTGAAGCTGTGTACAACGTGTCCGACAACTACTACCTGCAAGCAGAGAAGGAAACGTGTCCTGGATGCATACAAGGCCCACCCGTGTCACATGTTTGTCAGCGACGTCTGGGATATCGGCGCTATCTTAGGCAGACACTGCTGCCTCATCTGGTGGAGATGCTGCCAGACGAAGAGATTCACAGCTCCATGGCAAAGCTGTTGAAATCAAATGCAAGCAATGTAACTGCTGTCGATATTCTTCGATTCCTAGGATCCAAGCCAAAACAATTGCTTGGCAAGGAGGAGCACAATACTTTTCGACACCGACTGGCTCGTTACTTCGAGACTGGTAGAACATCTTAGTTGCTGCAGCGGTAAAGGTTAACTATCACAGAGGCATTTAGGTGATTGCTGGGAATTGGAGAGACCTCTGCAGGATACCGGCTACCGCGAGAGCGGGTACACGGACGAAGACTTGGAAGATCCTCCCGAAGGTCTCGACACAGGAACCAGTGCAGTTCACATGCTAATTGGGCAGGCAAAAGAAGAAAAGTTACCTATGATGGAGATACTTGCCAAGTTGTACTCTGCAGCACTCGTTTAGCCAATATTACATTGGTTAGTAGTCCGACTTTCCAGGTTGGTTGTAGGCCTGACAAAGACCGGTTCTTGATTTTCTGACTCTTTCACCTCTCCTACGACACACGTATCTGTGCCAGTGTTAGTGCAGTGAAAGATGCAAGTTTACATTGCGGCAAGGAATCGCGCTCTGTTGGCGAAAAGTCCACATCGTCTCAGAGCATCCCGTGCCTTGAAATGGGCAAAAGATATTCAAGTGCAGTCGAGTGACAACCTTCAGCTATTGCAAAGCCTCTATGCTGATGTTGTTTACAATCTAACCCATCAGCATATGACCATTGCACAGGGGTTGACCTGTCGTGGCTGCCAATATCGAATCCCTAATGCACACGTCTGCTGGGGACAGTCGGGCTACCGTCGCCACTTTCGTCTTTATCTCTTCTCATATATTGTTTCAATGATGTCAGAAGAATCAATTCTGGGTGAAATGGCATGCCTGCTTGCAACTGATAGCAGAGGTTTGACGGCAGTGGAAGTACTCCGTTACTTGGCATCAAATCCAAAAGAGCTGCTAGGTGAACAGGAGCACAACCTGTTTCGTCATCGACTTGTGCGATACATAGAGACTGGTGGGTGTTTCTGTGCAACTGTTTTTTTGTCACTGTCCTAGTTAGCAATGTACAGGAGACAAGTGGGAGATGTGGCGTCCAGCAGGAGATATTGGTTACAAAGAGGAAGGCTACTCTCAAGAGGACCTCACTACACAAGTGGAAAGTCAGACAATGGAGGCTGTCGGAAACATGTATGACTATTGGACAAAACCACACATTCTACAGAAGCTGGTAGGCAGATGCAAGGATACGGTTAACGTCCCTGCATAACACCTAACTAACTAGCAGTTTAGCCTCCCATATTGCACAAGCCAGCTGAGGGGACAGCCTTGTGTGCAACTATGCAATGCCTCTACTCCATGGCCATCCATCGCATCTATATCGATTATCTGACCAAGGCTGAGCAAGAGGCATGCCCTGGATGTTTGGGTCATCCTGCCCCTTCTTCCCATCGTTGCGGTGGACAGCCTGGTCAGTGGTATTTAATTGGTTGCATCAACAATTATTAGTAATTGGTTGTAACAGGCTACCACCAGTTCTTTGCCAATGAAGTATTCTGGAGACTGGTGAGGTCAATTCCTGATACCCACATTTATGATTCGATGTCCCAAATTCTAATCGGAGGAGTGTGGAATGTTGACGCTATTGATGTGCTGATCTTCCTCGCTGGAAAGCCAAAAAAGCAGCTGGCCACCAAGAAGAAGTACAAGCACAGCCTCTTCCGTCACCGTACATTGCGTTTCTTTGAGAGTGGTGAGTAGTTTCATCGCTTTAGCACTGCACACGAATTTAATTTGTCACCAATTCAGGTGACGAGTTCGAAATGAGAAGACCCGAACAGGATAGTGGTTACAACCCCAGTGGTTATACCCCTTCATTTGAAATTGGTGGCTCGGATAATGAGTGATTGAAGGTAATAGGGTTGTTGGTAAAAGTGATGGCATAGACATCAGCATGCAAGTAGAAAGAGCTGTCATCACCTTTCATGAAAGAATAGTCAATCCTTAGTCTATATCACCACCACCACAGTAATTCTATATGTCACTGCCGACAGATCAAATGCATCCTACAATCGCGGGAACACATATCCAAAGGGGACACTGTCTACACCCAAGTTTGGGTCCATAAAAACACTCTGATAGGGTTCAGGGGGTGGATGCACATTTGGTTGCAGCATCAGCCTCTTATTCTGAGTCGTAAGACTCAGATGCTTCCTGGCCTCGGGTATGCTGCGTATTTGCAGTTTGCGCATGTTTCGGCGAAGTAAGTTGGTGTGGTCCTCCACAAGGAGTCTTTCCTCAGGATCGTCATTTATAACCAGCCTGAGGAAATCCTCAGGGTCCAATACACGCCCTCGTTTTCCCTGCAGTGTAATCCCCTTGCATTTGGTGATCACCTTGACTGAGCCATCTTCCTGCCTCACATGAAGCTGGTAAGACTTTGCACCTGAAAGTAATGTGAGAGGTGGATGCTTTGATGATTGAGTATTGTATATCCAATGCGCATTGTACCAGTGGATGCAAACAGTTCAATGTGGCCACTCTCTGGTTCTGCCTCCCACTCCCCCAAATTGGTTCCTGGGGTCAACTCAGCAGGCAGGTCGACACCACGAGGCCAGCGGAAGATGATAGCGTCAGTGTCACAATAGAGAAGCAGTGGTGGCGGTATGGCCTTGAGTCCATTGTAGAGCCGTAGACGAGCTGCCTAAAATGGTTTGGGAAGCTGTCTTGCTGCTGTTGTTGTTACTAGTCACAAAGCATAAACAATTACACTTGTGGTATAGGCAGCGATGAGGAGGCTCGAATTTGGAGGGCTGCGTGCTGTACCCTCCACCTCCTTGTACGTTGCAACAATGGCCTCCCCACTCTGTAGCTCAGTCAGACTGAGAACCTGGATGTTCTCCTTATTGAAGAGGGTAAAGAGCTCATTTGGCTGTCGTAGAATTTCGCATTTGCTTGCACATGGCCTCAAGCCGAACCTCCCCCCTACAATAGCACATGGGTTCTTTAGAAGTACTAAAAATTAGAAAATACAATTAAATAAGTCACTTAAAAATTGAGTTGAGCAGAAACTTTGAAATGAGCCTCAGGGCGCTGTTTTTCTCAACGTCTTCCACTCTCAATGAGCCATTATAGCGGAGGTTTAACTGATGTACATATGAGGCTTTCTCGTCAGGTGTGCTGACATGTGCAGGGTATCCACTGCTGGCCTAAAGATATGATAGAATCATACAGCTGACAGATGCAGCCTGTCACATATCACTTGTCACCTGCTTGATAAGATAAAAGTGGTAGATTAGTCGTTTGAAGAGCCCCGTGGTGTGCTCTCGAAAGGACCAGGATTCATGGGCCGCTATAAGAAGAGAGGGTTAGTGTTTATGTTGCAGTCAGTTGGTCAATCAGAATAGAAGTCAGTCGAGTAAAGCAAGATGGATTCTATCAGTCGTCAGCTCTATGAACTCCAGTGCCAGAGTCGAAATCTAAATGATGCTGCTCTCAGGGAGAACGAGCAGCTTCTTTTGGAGATTCGGGCCAAACGCGAGGCTATACAAGGTCAGCTGGACGCCATGCTGAGCTGGCTGGAGAGCAAGGAGCGCAATTGTCTAGTTGCCATCGAAAGTGCTCGCAGAGCTACGGATGACGACAAGAACGCACGCTGGCTACCTACTGTGCTAGAATTCCTGTGTCGCTGTCGTGATGGTGTAGCCGCCAAGGGGTGCAATGGCTTTGAATCACTACAGAAGAAAAAGAAGAAGGCGGGAAGCCGTCGAATGAGAGACGACGAGCCTACCATTGATCAGGGCTGCTATGATAGCCTTGACCAAAATGATAATGGAAGCCCGCTGCGCTACAATACCGATGCTGTAGAGTACCAGATAGGGGAGCCCTTGATGCAGTGATACTGATTACCTTGGATAACATAGCCAGTAGCGATAGCCTCTCGTAGTTCTTCAGACGTGTAAGTGGCAGTTATGCGCCGTGATAGCTTCCGATGACGACATGGTTCTGTTTGTTGTGTGTCAGCGCAGGCTGAATGAAATAGGGTAAAGTAGTAGTAGCACTGAATCAAAGAAAAGAGAGCATAAGATGGCAGCATATACTTCGACAGAGAGGGAAAACCAGCTGCCCAGAGCTGCTGCGGTACCCTAGTACGGGTACAAATAGTCGTTCAGGCGGGTCGACAGAGACAAGGTGGAGGCCGGGATAATCCAGTATTTCCAGTAGTTCTTCCACTGGCTGAGAGCGGCGAACAATGGGAGTTCTAATCGGCATGATAGCAGTAGCATTCACCTATTAAGTATTTCACAGACATGCTGCCTGTACCCATGTGGTGGACAAAAATGAAATTCGCTTACTGCTGGGTACAACGAGTTAATGTCATAATAAAGAATCATTTCGTGAGGCTGGCATTTATGATATCTTTTGAACGTCGTTGTTCTCCCCCCTAAACAAAAAGGTAGTTTGCACGGAATGCTGCTTTCATCGGTGATTACATTCACTTACCCATGAACGCCTGTCTCGGATCCAGCTGTGTATGGTACTTGCGGCTGGTGAAGTAGTCGCTGAGCGTCTGTTGCGCTGCCATTTCTGCTCGTATTTCACACTCTTGTAGCCGGACGTACACCAGCCCATGCTTGCTTTCGAGCCAGCTTTGGCGCTCTAGAGTCTCCTTTCGCATCTGTCTTACCGTCTTTTTGGTTATTGGGTTTCGGGCATTTGGAGGTTGGCAAGGACAGCCATGCTTTCAAAACAAAAGTAGTTGTTTACTATACAGTAGTATGGTTACTGTAGGAATGAAAAACAGGTCACATATCAAATGCATCCCTCAAATTCGAGGCAGCAGGTGCTACCCACAAGAAGATGACGGAGTCTGGGGTGACTCAGAGGATGGGTCACTCGGAGATAACCATCTAGCCGCACTTTGCGTTCACCATCATGCAATTCTTTCTCCCGTTCCAAATGGGCCAAACCCACTGGCTCATTTAGTTGCAGCCAGTCCAGATAGATGGTGCCCATGTTCGATATTGTTTGCCTGCGCAGCCACCCTCTCTGAGGGACGTTTATTAGCAGTCTGTCATCTTGAAGGTAATCCATGCTAGTAAGAGGAAAGGGTAATGGAGTAATGTTGGT
>JASAMZ010003765.1:0-21486 GCA_030248115.1 Linhomoeus sp. GSCO2_2
TCCCGGATAAGGTACTCCTTACTACTTACGCAGCGACCCTTCCTTGCAACGTACGTATGTGTGCACGTGAATGCAACTCAACCGACCTGTATACTACATAACCCCCGCAACTGCGGCACATTCCCTTACGAAGGAAGAGAGAGAGGATCGGTCGCGCGCGAATCTTGACAAGTTGTGCGGAGGCGTATTGTTATGTTGTTTGGGAGTATGGGGGGTGGGCGGGTTGGCCACAGATAAATCGGTATTGCCACCGATGAAAAGCGCGCAGGTCACAGATGGACGTGCATCTTCACAGATGAATGTGCAAGTTCACAGATAAAGGTCCCGAACCGCACACGCTGCGTACGATCACAGATAAATATGTAACATCACAGATAAATGTGTATCGTCACAGATAAATGTGTAACATCACAGGCATGTGTGTAACTAGCGAGGCAATGGCCATCCTACAAGTTTGGCATGTAGGAAATGCAGGGAAGGGGCACAGCCGGTGTCACATGCCAAAACCGCCCCCATGCCAGAACCGCCCCCCGGCGGTTTTGGCATATGCCAGTTTCGCCCCCCGGCGGTACTGGCATATGCCAAAGTCGCCCCCTCTATGCCAATACCGCCCCCTCCCCGCTTTCACTTCGGGTGAGAAGGGAGAACAAGTTGTTCGTGATGATAGATCGGTATTATGTAACTCCTGAATCTAATCTATCCCATAATGACATCTGCTTGCCACTTGACGCTGCCAGCGGCCAGCGCAGATATGTAGGCAGTCAAGTTTGGCTCAGATAACTGAGACTGCGCTGGGCCATTCTAAATGAGTCCACCAATTCACTACAATCTATAATTCCGGTGCTGAAATCTCAAATCTAAGTCAAGCATTCCTCTAGATCCTCTCTGTCTGAAGTATACTTATTTCCAAGTTATGCCTGAAACTGAAATCATATTACGTACGTAGTTAAAGTTACATGTTAAGCGTTTGATTTAAATGACTGGACGACAAATGGAACTAGACGTGGAGTCTTTCCAAAATGGGGGTCTCGCTAAGCCTTAGTTGAGTTGAGACCACGAGACGCGCCGTCGGCCGAGTTTTAGTGTAAACTGTAAGTGGGATGCTTAGTCAAGGTTGATGCCTACGATCGGCTTCTTCCGCTTACGATCGCCGCTTGCGAGGCTTTGGCCCCTGGGGTTCTCTTTGGACTCGGGTAGTCAATATAACATTGCATCCTCTAGGCAAAGCCTAGGCCGCGAGACTACAAAACTGAAGTTTCCAAACTGGTAACATCATTTGTGGCTGTAGTGAGCGCCAAGTCAATGACCGGAATGTGAATACCTTTCAAGAGAAAGATGGCGGACCCCACAAACCGAATCCTAGTTGGATTCGTTTGCTCGGAATGGTCACAGACCGACACGCAAACTCGTATTCTCGTAGTTTGGCAAATTTGACCATGGAGCTCTGGTGCATCCCACAAGGTCATAGCCCAAGTGTGAATGCCTAGGCATAGATAGGAGATAGACACAACACTTTCTAAACAACAATCTCTCACTCGATTCTCTTACACGTGCATCTTTCCTTTGCAAGCATCGCCAGCCACTGTATTCGGCACGCGAGCGGTCATGACTGCTGCGTGAGGCAGACAAAATTCAATGACAGGCACTTTAGAAAGAGGGGGCGGAATTGGCATAGAGGGGGCGGTATTGGCATGTATGCCAAAACCGCCGGGGGGCGAAACTTGCATATGCCAGAACCGCCGGGGGGCGGATTTGGCATAGAACGGTTTTGGCATGTGACACCGGCTTAAGCAGGCGGCAAATTATTATGGAGGAGTGTTTATTCCACTTACAGTTTGCACTAAAACTCGGCCGGCGTCGCGCCTGGCGGGTCTCAATTAAGGCTTAGCGCGACCACCAACTTCAGGGCGCGCTCCGCGCGCCCTGAAATCGGTCACCGGTCGCGTTAAGCCTAAGCTTCGACACGCCAGACTGCGACGCCGACTCGCCGACTAGACGCCGACTAGAATTTTTTTTCCGACCTTTAAAAAATCGTAACTCGAGTTTGCGATGGTGGATTTTCGCAAACTCTTCGATCCGGCCTAGACAATTGTGTGACCTTTCGATAGAGACCAAAACCGCCGAGATCGGTCTTGCCGTTCGGGAGATCCGTGGTGACAAAAGTCCCGGGTCCGGAGCGGAAAATTCGGATTTTCGAATTTGAATGGATTTTTGGACCGGAAAGCGTGCTTTTAGCGGCAAATTGACCATTGCAACGTGTTCAGCGTCAAAAGTTGGTCTAGACGAAGTGTCTTGGCCATCTTGAGGTACCGCACCCCGGCCGCGCCGAATTTTTGAATCCCGGGGTCAAATTTTCGAAATTGTGTTTTCACTTGTTTGGGGGTTATCGACGACGCTGAGCACGAATCCGGTGTTTGTTTTGCGATTTTGGACGCCTTTGCCCTGATTTCGGCACCCGGCCGGCCAAAAATTAGGTCCCGGGGTCGAATTTTCAAAATTGCGTTGACAGTTGTGTCTGGGCTTTCTGACGCCGCAGAACGCGAATCCGTCGTTTGTTGTGCGATTTGAGCTGCATTTAGCCTGATTTTGGCCGAATACTCACGCTCTGTAAAATTTAGCGAAATTCCGAAAATACCGTCCGCCATTGATTTTGCTGCGCCTACAGTACGCCGTCCATATAAGACGCGCTGAGAAAGGCGTCTACGCACGCTTAATCGAACCGAGTTATAGGAGCATCGTACTGTAGCACCGACGCCGTCTACCCCAGCGGGGGATCCCCCGCTGTGTAGCGTAGATAAGGCGCGCCTGTACAATTGGGGCGCCGCTGGCATTCTACATTGTGAGTGGCTATGGACAGTCAGCGGTCAGTGCAGCCTGCGCTCATCGTCGTCAGTACAGCCTGCTCCAACGCGTCACTCTAAGTGTATGGCATCTTCTTAGGCCCACCCCGGGCTATAGGCCCTAGTTCTACACTGAAAAAATGGGAACAAACAAATTTTACGGGAATGCAACACTTGTTGGAGTTTCTGTGCCCCCGTCTGCTAAAACAATGGGGACAATTATTTGCAGCTTTTCATTCGTAACTACAGCTTTTCATTTAGAAGAATGCGCTTTTAACTGGCACCGCTTTTCATTCTGAACAAAGCGCTTTTCATTTGGAACATTGCGCTTTTCGTTTAGAACAATGCGCTTTTAAGAACGCCAGCATCATGGAGGGGCTTTGTATATAGGAGCAGCTTTTCATTTTGAACAAAGCGCTTTTCATTTTGAACAATGCGCTTTTCATTTTGAACAATGCGCTTTTCGTTTAGAACAATGCGCTTTTAATTCTGCTGCTGTGAGACAAAGGGCAAAAGTCCAGAAAAAATGAAAAATTTTTAAAATATGGGATTAATTAATACTTTTAATACTCCTTTGCCTGCATCAGGAATGACCAATTTCCTTGTTTCTTTACATTTCTTTCGGACACAGAATATTCCTTTGAAAGCAGGCTATGCTTAGGCTCGCCCTGCGCCCACAGTCCACAAGAGTCAGTCGGCGTCGCAGTCTGGCGGGTCGAAACTTAGGCTTAACGCGACCGGTGACCGACTTCAGGGCGCGCGGAGCGCGCCCTGAAGTTGGTGGTCGCGCTAAGCCTCAGTTGAGACTAGTGCTGTCGTTGTCCGGGCAGTTTCCATTTTGTCTTGTCTTTGTCTTGTCCTTTTGACGCAAGTTAATATTGTCTTGTCTTTGTTTTGTCCGGAAAACTTCAAAGGACAAATTTGTTTGTTTTGTGCACAATTGTCCTTTTTTGTCCTCTTTTGTCCGACAAAATAGCAATTTTGTCCGACAAAAATCGTTTTGTCCGACCCCTGTTTCTTCCACCGATGACCCCCTTTGAGTCACGATTGCCACGAAAACGTTTGGCGTACAAATTTTTTGCCTCTCGATGTGTTGAAACGAAGATAACAAATCCACCAAGGCATGAATTTGCTCAGCAGTCAATGACGTGCGTGTATAAATGCCAACACCTTCGCTGGCCAAGACTTTTTCAGAATATTTTTGTCGAATATTGCGTGTTTTTAATGAATATTTGCCTGGAAGAGGACAATAATTGACAAATTGTCGGACAAAATCGGACAAAAAAGGACAATTGTCCTTTTACATTACCGTTTTGATTTTGTCTTGTTTTGTCTTTGTCCGGAGCCATCAAAATCCATTTTGTTTTGTCTTGTTTTGTGCACAAAGACAAAGACAATGGTTTGTGCACAAAAGTTTTTGTGCACAACGACAGCACTAGTTGAGACCCGCCAGGCGCGACGCCGACCGAGTTTTAGTGCAAACAGTGGGTGGAGTGCACATTCCCCCATATACTTCACCTCCTGCTTAGGCCGGCTTTGCCCCTTCCCTGCTAGCGCTCGCAACAACTTTCACTTTGAAGCCTATTAGCCTAAGGCCACGGCCACGACGACAAAGTTTCCCTAGCAAACTGGAATGGTTCGCGTCGACGTCACGTTGCGACAGTGTCGTGCGCGACGCAGTAGGGCGTTAAAAGCGGTTTGTTCAATTTAAAAGCGGTTTGTTCAATTTTAAAAGCGGTTTGTTCAATTTTAAAAGCGGTTTGTTCAATTTTAAAAGCGGTTTGTTCAATTTTCGGTCCACCTGCTGTCAAAGGCTGCATGTTCAAGTTAAAAGCGCATTGTTCATTTTTAAAAGCGCATTGTTTATTTCCAAAAGCGCGTTGTCACTTTTCCGTTTGCTATAAAGAAAAGCGGTTTGTTCGTTTTTAAAAGCGCAATGTTTATTTTCTAAGCGCTCTTGAATTAAATTAAAAGCGCTCTAAAATACCAGCCTAAAACAATCACGCGGAGTGCCTATCTGACACTCAAGGAGTGTCACGTATCACTTGTTTTCCCCGAGTATGGGTATGACGAAAGAGTGCGACGCGAAGCGGCATGTCGTCATTCGGTAGAGTACATAGGCGCGTTATTTCACGACTGCCAGATTGACAGTAACACAGTTGCGACGCAGTAAGTATGTGAGTTTGCCCCAGGCGCATCGTCTTTGGCAACAACCTCGCGAGTGTGTATGTATGACGACCACGAGAGAGACTGAGCAGAGCGGTTGGATGTTTCGTGGGATGGTACACACTTGAGACAAATCGGATGCAGATTGGATTACGCTAGCTAAGAAGCACCGACCAAAGTTCGCGCCAGTTAATTTTTATAATACCTACAAATCGGATTCAATAAATGTACATAGGTAGGATATTCATGCAGCAAACTATTCAATTAAAATCATTGTCAGTGCGCTGTGAATACTCTCGTGTGTGTTTGCTTCTGTAACACCGGCTTCTCAAGTTCCTGTGGGCGCGTATGTAAGTCCATCTCTCGATAACCCAAGGCCGGACTGTAACACAACTACAGTGCCCGTTCAACCGACCTTCCAAATTCTTTTCTTTTGTCAATTTTGTTAAAGTTTGAAGAAATGCCGACCACCAATGATCCGCCGATCACTAATTATCAACGGTTCTGTTGGCTCTCACGGCGCGCTCCGCGCGCCCTGAAGTCAGTCACCGGTCGCGTTAAGCCTAAGCTTCGACCCGCCAGACTACGACGCCGACTAGACTCTTGTGATCCTCCTTATGCGCAGGGCGAGCCTAAGCATAGCCTGATATGGAGGGAAACAACTTCCTGGTAAAAGAATTAAAGGCAAAAGTTAAAGAATTCAAGGTTCTAGCAGCTGATTGCACGTTCTGGAGGGACTGCCCTCCAGATCATGCAATATTGCGAATTCTGGAAGATTGCGCCGTCCGGATGCGACATATGTACTCGCCGCGCTGGGGCGCGGCGAAAAAACACTAGATTCACAGTCCATGTTGGCCGAGTTTCAGGTCTCATTGTCCCGTGGCTTGGTATGCTATGCGAGCAGTTGATGCGTAACGGCGGCGCAAGTAGACGGCGCCCGTGCTTCTCATGCACACTCACGCACGAGCTGAGCTGTTGTTGTGTTGTCAAAGGCGATACCACTAGACAAACTCGGCGACAGTAGGGGGACGATGACTGCTCAACGTCTGAGCTGAGGACAGTGGCACAAGCCGGCCGTCCCACTGCCCCACGCCCCCATACTTCCAGCATTCTCTCTCTTGCAACGACGCCTACGCGTTACTTGACAAGATTCGCGCCCCACCGCTCCTCTACCTACTAGTACGAAGAGAGAATGGGTGCGCTGCAGTTGCGTGATATGCTATTCATACCTAGGTACATAGCACATACATGCGTCATACGCCGTTGTTGTGTGCGTTTCGTCTACGGACATTGGTAAAGTTTCGCTGCAAGCAACTCTGTATGTAATCGCCGCCACAACAACTCTAGCCGGTGTTAGACGTTGCCATGGCAAAAAGAAGCAAATATTAACCTTTTCAAGTTCACACGGACACTTGAACCCATTCTCAAAGTTGAACCCGTTCTCCAAAACGGGATCAATGATGACGGATAGGCAGTGGGTGCTTCTAATCATATCTCGGGCTAGAGTACACCGATCGCGCTGATTCTTGTTGCACTGGACTCGCCGAAAAATCCTGAATCCGTATATGTATTCAGCACTGCCATCCATGGCTTTGGCAAGAGTACTGGGGCGAGGCCTGTGAAAATCAATTTTCTGCAATCGCAGTGAAATTTGCATATTTGATACAGTTTTGAACAGTGCATCGAATGGTCTTTATCTCATCTCACTCTGTTGAGTCTTTCGCGAGATATGGCGCGCACAAGTTTAACTTTGTATTGAAATATGTGACAACGTACTGAGGTTTGCGCCTCTGTAACGTTGGTAGAGAGCCAGCTATTTCGCTGAAACCTGCAGAACACGTAGACATGAGGCACACACAGTTTTTGGAAAAGTTTTAGCAGATTCGACACTTGGTCAGTCATTCAGCAAAGTCAGCAAAGAAGTCAATCAATGGCACAAGAGTTGAAGTCCCAGCTGACCTGAAATGCTATCCTAATAGATCGCATGTAACTTCTTCACTTAGGGTGCGAGTCCGCTAAAACTTTTCCAAAAACTGTGTGTGCCTCATGTCTACGTGTTGCAAGTTTCAGCGAAATAGCTAGCTCTCTACCAATGTCACAGAGGTGCAAACCTCAGCACTTTGTCACACAATTTCAATACAAAGTCAAACTTGTGCGCGCCATATCTCGCGAAAGACTCAACGGAGTGAGATGAGACAAAGACCATTCGATGCACTGTTCAAAACTGTATCCAATATGCAAGTTTCGCTGCGATTGCAGAAAATTGATTTTCACAGGCCTCGCCCCAGTACTCTCGCCAAAGCCAATGGATGGCAGTGCTGAATACATATATGGATTCAGGATTTTTCGGCGAGTCCAGTGCAACAAGAATCAGCGCGATCGGTCTACTCTAGCCCAAGATATGATTAGAAACACCCACTGCCTATCCTTCATCATTGAACCCGTTTTGGAAAACGGGTTCATCTCTGAGAATGGGTTCAAGTGTCCGTGTGAACTTGAAAAGGTTAAAAGTAGGTCCAAGCAGACTCGGCGAGGACTCAAAGGATGGACAACCAGGGTATCAGTCAGTTCTTACTACCACAGCGGCAGTCCTATCCAATTTCTTCTCCGCTTTTCGTTCTCCTCCTAACTGTCGCATTGCAGAATCGCAGCGCCGTCTGCCTTACGATGTGCTACTGGGAATATTCGGCTTCTTCGAAATGAAAGAGGCGCTGTCCCTTCGCCTGGTCTGTCGCCAGTGGGCGGCGCTCTACCACAAAGCCATCAGAGTAGTAGGGCTGTCTTTGACTTACACCTGCAAAGGCAGAGACAGCGACCATCCGTTGCCCTCTCTTCCTCCGGAACTGACGCTGGATCTCGTCACTGAAAGTGGCCGTCAAAGCCGTTTCAATCTGCTGCGACCAACACAGAATGAAAGGGACAGTTTGCAGACCGAAGAGGGCCGTCGTCGTCGTCTCTCCCTCATGCGACGACTGTGCGGCGGTTGGGGCTGTCTGAGGCGACTGGAGGTGACCTTGAGAAGGCAGTGGGCGCACCATGTCGATCAGGGCACTGGCTGGAGTGAAGAAGTGCCCTTCACAGAAGAAGCTCAAGTGACGTCGCTGGTTAAGAGGCTTCTGGAGGAGCTGAGCGCTTCGCAGAGACTGGCGGGCAGACTGCGCTCATTGGTCGTCATCCACGCCGACCACTACCACTGCAGCGACACTTACAGCGAACTCAGGCTCCCCCTGGGCCGACTCATTTGCCTGTCGTCGGTGCAATCGTTGACAGTGGTGCTTGGGTGGTCTTGCTTCTTCCAATGGATGCGGGATTCCTTCCCCTCGCCCACTCCGCTTCATTTGGCACTCCCTAACGGCAGTTTCGCCGACCTCCGCTGCTTTGGCGCCCGTGAGACTGTTTGCCGTCTGCAACTCAAGAAATTCTCACTTCCGAAGAGTCGTCTGAATCCCGGCGAGTTGGAAGCATTGACTGACGTCGAGCTCTGTGATTACACCCAGGAGAGCGTCCTGGAGGATGGCAAGCGCTGCAACCTCCTGTACCACTTGGGCTTATGCGCGCCCCAACTGCGGAACATCAACATTCGGAATCTGAATCTTGCCCTGGCCAGATTTGGCTCAGTCTTCAGCTATAGACGACTGCTGGAGACCTGTCACCAGCTGCGCACACTGGAAATCTTACGGTTTGAAGACGGCCCAGGCAGGGCCTGTAGTGTTGAGATTGTCTATAGGGCCCAGTCGTCGCCCATTGACTTTGGCGCCTTTGGCGCCGACGACTGGCGCATGGACCTTCTGGACATTCGGCCCCAGACACTGATAAAGGTCATTCCCCGTGACTGAGAGTACATAGGTATCGCCCAGACAGACGACAAGGTACAGGTGCAGTAAAAGGGTATTGCTGCTGACTAGATGTTGCCATCGTAATCAGTGCTACTTTGTGTAGATTACGCGTGTTCATCCTCACTACAGTATTCAGATAGGACGTTCCACTTCTCGCTTCACTAAATACATTGAAGGAACTCTTCATAGGTATGCATAGTGTTCTTCTCAATAACGCTGTGTGCCTACTACTCTTTCACTTGGGGCGTGCCGCTTCCAAGCAAAGAACACGACGGTCGCACTTCTCCCATACACTGCCAAACTGCACGCCTCCGCACAACTTGTCAAGATTGGCGCGCGACCGATCTCCCCTCTACTTTGCAAGGGATTGTGCTACAGTTGCGGGCCATACGCACGTGTCGTATCGTTTGCATCAACTACACAGACAGCACACCTGCCTGTGCTGCGCGTAGGTTCACTTCAAGAAACGCTGCGTGTGATAGGCCGGCCGTTTCACCGACGCAACTGAGCACTCAAAGTGAAGTGAGGCCTCGTTCTTTCCTGCCGTGCTGCTATGGCGAAAAGAAGTGAACCCATTCCATTAACATGCGACGAGGACTGCAGGAAGCTTGCCAGGCTGGACAATCAAGGTCAGCTATATATGCACAGCAGTTCTCGCTGCTATGTAGGCTACCGTCTCCGTGCCACCTCCAAGCAAATAGGAAGCGAAGCAAGTGTCGTTTTGTAGCATCGCAGCGCCGTCTGCCGGACGACGTGTTGCTGGGGATCTTCGGCTTCTTCGGAATGAAAGAGGCGCTGCCACTTCGCCTGGTCTGCCGTCAGTGGGCGGCCGTCTACGACAGAGCCATCAGAGTGGTTGAGGTCACTCTGACCTACACCACCAAAGCTCTTCGAACGAGAACGAAAGCTCCAGGAGGTCGCAAGCATCCGGCGCCCTCAATGCCGCCGCAATTGGCGCTCGACGTGTGCACGGAGAGTGGCTGTCGCAGTCACTTCGATCTGCTGAGACCAACGCTGGATGGGGACAGTCCAGAGACCGAAGAGGGCTTTCAAAATCGCCTCTCCACCATTGCTCGACTGTGCGGTGGTTGGGGCCGCCTGGAGCGACTGGAGCTGGACCTGGGAGAGGAGTACTGCAGTCAGGGTACAACTGGCTGGAGCGAAGTGTGCTTCAGTCAAGATCAAGTGACCTCCCAGATTACCAGACTTCTGGATGACCTGTGCGCCTCCTCGCAGAGACTGGACACTCTGACGCTCATCCAAAGCGGCCACTTCGTCCGCAAGACCCTTGAGAAATTCAGGGCTGCCCTCTGCCGCTTAGTCTGTCTGCCGTCGATTCAGTCGCTGACCGTGCGGACACCTGAACATTCTGAAAGTTTTCTGGATTGGCTATTGAAGCTAATGTCATCCTCCACGCCCACTCTACTTCATCTGGCGGTGCCCAATGGTACAATGTCGGATCTGCACAGCTTCGGCGCTTTCGGCACACTGCGCTGTCTGGAACTGAGGAGATGGCACATTCTTCTCCACGAACTTCGCCCTGAGGTGATGGGGACACTGACTAGTGATGGCAACTTTGAGGATTTTAAAACCGGGTAAGTAAAAGTAAGTAAAATCTGAAATTTGAAAACCGGGTAAGTACAAGTAAGTATACCCAGTTTTTCGAAAACCGGGTAAGTAATTGGACAGAAAACCGGGTAAACCGGGTAAGTAAACTCAAGTAGAAATCTCGATTTCTGCACATCAGAGAGCCAAAATTATTGCGTTGTGTTGACACCTATGTTCTTCGAGAAGTTATACAACACTTCGCATGCACCAGCGCAAATTTATGAGCCAAATTTGTGGTTCGTGAAATGAAGCAAAACAAGTTTAAGCAGCTATTGCGTTAACTTAAACTGAAGCAGACGAGGTAGTGTCGATACTACCCAAATACAAAACTTCCAAAGGCACTTAAGTGTCACACTAACTGTATGTACGGAGATGACGACGGTATTTTCATCGTTGAACCATTCATTGAGCTTATTGTTTGGTGGTGCAGATTCTCATCAAGAACTGGAGTGTTCTTCGTTGAAACTTCACATGCTGTCAATTTTCCCTAAGTTGATGAATTTAGTAGTGCAAAGTGAAATTTATTCAACAAGAAATGTTGCAATTTTACTTTGCACACTCAACAGGTAAGGTATCTTGAGCATAAGCTGCAAAATTACAGCTGTTTACCCGGTTTCTTACCCAAGTTTTGGTAGTGGGTAAGTAAACCAGGTACCCGGTTTTCGGCCTGAAACCAGGTAAGTAAACGCGGCGAAAAACCGGGTAAAAGTAAAACCGGGTACGCAAAACTAAACCGGGTAAGTACGAAGTAAGTATACCCGGTTTAAAAAAACCGGGTAAAACCGGGTAAGTACTTACCCGGTTTTCAAGTTGCCATCACTAACACTGACTGACGTCAAGCTCTGGGAATACATCCAATCTGGGAATGAAAGCGTCGCGGACGGCGACGACGGCGACGATGGCAAGCGCTACCACCTCCTGCACCACTTGGGCTTATCCGCACCCCAGCTGCGAAACATCAACATTCGAACCCTGCGCCTTTTACGTGTTCGCAAAGGGTCCGTCTTCAGCTACAGACGACTGCTGGAGACCTGCCGTCAGCTGCGCACTCTGTGCATCCGACGTTTTCAAGACGGCCCTTCCAAAGACAACGACAAGACAGAGACGGACACGGTCTATAGGCCTCACTCATCGCCCATTGACTTTGGCCCCTCTGCCGGCGGTCCCTGGAGCGAGCACCTTTTGGACATTCGGCCCCAAACACTGATAAAGTTCATTCCATAGCTGAGCGTACCTAGATACAGTATACACAGCCCAGACAGACGGCAAGACGCATTGGAGTGACAGTAGGGTGTTGCTGCTTGCTAGAGGTTGAAATTGCACTCTGTGCTACTCCATTTAGAGAAGGTACATTACATGTGTGGACCCTCGTCTTTGACATTGTCTCACATGTACAGTGCGAGTAAACCAAACACTGTGGGATGGAATTCGCAGTAGAACACATGAGTGCCTATGTACGCCTTTGCCGTTCGGCCTGCATATACAACGCCATGCACGGACAGTAGTGCACACACAACGGCACATCCAAATACAAACGGGGTATCTTCACTTCATCCAGAGATCTCGCCCCAGCCTTGAAAGTGCGGACAATTGACTGTTGCCACCTATGAATTGATTACGTATTGTTGATGGTACGTGGGGATTGATTAGGCGTAAATCTATCATTGCAGACCGATGGCCCCTTGCGATCTGACGAAATGCGCCTTGCAACTCAATGGTTGCGCGCCACTGGTTGTAGCAGTGCATGAAGGTCGATGAGTCGTGTTTTCGTAGAGGGTGTCGTATGTAGCTAGCCGCAATCTGTGTTCTGTGGCAGCGGTTAGCGTTATCTCTCTTCTTGTTTCTTTATCCCGCGGCAAACTTCAGCGCCCAGAGAATGAAGGAGAAACTTTCGATGATTGAACTGGAATTCGGGTGAAATCCAGCTTTTGCTTGGAGGAACCTTTAGAGAAAGAAAGCAAAGAAATGGGCAGGAAGCGTCGTAGTGTTGTGCAGGCGGGGGATCGCTCAGAGCCTCTCGTGACTCGCAGTAGGAATAAGGGAGGGAAAGGGGTAGGGGTGACGACGGCCCACTCCTTCCCCCACCCCACAGGCAAACGACGCAGTGGCAGTGGAATCCCCTCTGTCGTCAAGAAGCTCGCCTACAGATACTTTCACAGAGAGGGGAAGGAGAAGGCACAGCGAGAGAATCGGCAGACGGAAGAGTGAGTTGACTTGTTGACGTGTAACTATCTCAAGAAGCACCGTTCACTTTCTAGAGTGTGTCTTACTTCCTTCCTTCAGAGCCGCGCCAGTGCCAGCGCCCGTGCCTCCGACTATCCTGGAGGAGGGCGAGATCTCCCTCATCGACGTCGACGACGAGGGCGACGACCACAACGGCGTGGTGGTCATCGCAGGGGAAGCAGAAGAGGACGAAATTGTGATTGTTCAAGAGAGCATCACCACAGCTCCGGCACCTTCGAGGATCCTGGAGAGTGATAGTGCCAATACTAAGACAGTGCAGCAGAGGAGTGGGCCCTCCTTTGTCCCCCCGCCCAAGCTCAGCAGCCTCTGACTGTGCAACAACAAGCAGTCTATCCCCAGCCGCCCTTGGATATAGTTGGGAAGACTATCAGAATCGGTACTACTCCGCAGGACTTCGCGCAGAGCGAGTGGAGCTGTCGGTATGTTTGTGTATGCAACGTTTAGGGAATTACTTCAGTTCAGTAAATGACAAATGAAGTAAACTGTATTTTGATAGTATCGTCCTCTGTGTGCTACAGTAGGCACGTAATGGACTCACTTCAATCAGAACACAAAATTTCCTTTGCAGTCTCTTTCCCACCAATCTGGGCAGTGAAGTGAAGTTGCTCGTCTTGCCTTCCGACTGTCGTCTCAGCTGCGTGGGCGCCCTCTCCTTCCAGTGCCTACACGGGGTTCTGGGTGTCATGGGCGCCAAAATTGTGCGTGTTTTTGGCACTCCGCTTTGCAAAAGCAGGAGTGCTATAGGGGGCGTCAGATTGAACAGAATCATCTTAACAGCTTTTCTCGCGCTACACAAATCGGATCGCCAAGCGGTTTTTTGCGTTAGATAGGTTGAGTCGACGCGCTGCGTGGACACGAAACTAGAAAATTCCGGTAGTGGAATAATTTTGCGAAAATTCAAAAATTCAAATTTTTACTTAGTAAAAAAAAGTCAGGACGCCATAACTTTCGCAAAAGTGCGTCGATTTTGGTGATTTTTGGATATGTTGTAGACCTCCGGGTCCTCTTCATCCCCAGACCAAAACGGGCTCCCTAGGTGGTCCGACGCGGGAGTACGGTAGAAAATTTGAATTTGCATATTTTTTTCCGGCCTTTAAAAAATCGTAACTCGAGTTTGCGACGGTGGATCCTCGCAAACTCTTCGATCCGGCCTAGACAATTGTATGACCTTTCGATCGAGACCATAACCGCCAAGAGCGGCTATGTCGTTCGGGAGATACGAGGTGGCAAAAGTAACGGGTCCCGAGCGGAAAATTCGGTTTTTCGACTTTGAATAGATTTTTGGGCTGGAAAGCGCGCCTTTAACGGCAAATTGACCATTGCAACGTGTTCTACGTCGAAAGTTGGTCTAGGCAAAGTGTCCGTACCATTCTGAAGTACCGTACCCCGGCCGCGTCGAATTTTTGAATCCTGGGGTCCAATTTTCGAAATTGAGTTTTCACTTGTTTCGGGGGTGTTCGACGACGCTGAACACGAATTCGATGTTTGTTTTGCGATTTGGGATGTCTTTACGCTGATTTCGGCGCCCGGCCGGGCAAAAACTGGGTCCCGGGGTCGAATTTTCAAAATTGAGTCGACAGTTGTTTCTGGGGCATTCGGCAGTGCTGAACGCGAATCCAGCGTTTCTTTTGCGATTTGGGCTTCCTTTGGCCTGCTTTGGGCGGCAGAACACGCCCGAAGCATGTCCAAATTTGTCCAAACATGTTCAAACTTGTCCAAACACATTCAAATACGTCAAAACTTGTCCAAACTTGTTCGAACGTTGTCATCGACACTGAACGCAAGTCTGGCGTTTGTTTGCGAGAAGGATTATTACCGAGTAGTGAGATGGGCGACCAGTCTGCTTACAAGCGGAGTGCCACCCTGAAGGTCCCCTTCAGCGTTAAACTAGTTTGGAATTTTTTGCACATTTCCACAAAGGTTTTTCACAAAACCAATGCAATTGTATAGGTTGGCCAGCCATATAAAGAGTCCCAATGGCGCAGTGTGGTGTGCCCCTATCGTATGGGCCTTCCCTTCGCCCTCAGATGTCCTCCCGCTGGGTCAGAGACGGCTCTCTCCATGGATGGGAGTGAATCGGCCAAGTTCAGAGACAGAATCAAGCAGGTTTGTTTGTGATATTTTGGTGCATTTTGAAATTTAGGGTAGGTTGTAAACGCCAGTGCCATAGCCATCGTAACTGTGACGTGTTGGGTGAATTTCACGGTGCAATTTGCCTGTGAAAATACCCTGTTTCGACACGAGATTCGATGCATACGAAAACTAGAGATTTCTGACAAAAACTACACGTTTAGGCGAAATATTACACATACTGCGCAAAAATACACATTCTGCACAAAACTGCACTACATTACAAAGAAAAACTACAAGAATTACACAACTCGCTCCATATACCTTCAGGTGGTGTCAGAGGAGGTGTACGAGCTGTTGTACCGTCTCCATCGGTGGACGAGTAGCTATGTGTTGTTGAAAGCCTATAATCCAAAGAGTGTGTGTATGGCCAAAGGACTGTGGGGAGGGGCATGGCTCACTCCCCCTCCCACTGTGCAACTGCAGCAACAGAAGGCCATTGACAACGCGCTGAGCTACAGAGGGAGAATTCATCCGTGGGTATACTGTTTATACTTTGTTTGCAATAATTATGTCCGAGTGTCAAAGAAACGATGCATAAAGTGGGTAGTCGACTCTCTAGAGGGGTACGGTAGGTGTCATAGTAGAGGTAGGGAGGACTGAGCTTCAAAATGCAAAATGCCTTTACAAGCCTAATGAAATGAAAATGTGTGCAAAATTTGACGAAATGCTGCGCGGCCTTTCTGACGCGAAAGTTCAACCGATTTTCCAGCGTCGCAGGCGAAATATCACTTTTTTTACCGCGAGAAAAACTAATCTATACCATCTGCCTTGCAGGCAAGCCTATAGGGCGGCCTTATCAAATGTGAGTCCACCCCTGGACCCCTCCCAACCCCATGTGGAGCCATTGAGAAAGACTGCCTATTTCCTGCTCTCTGCCACACCCTCCATTTACTCCAAACCCCAAGCCTCCATATTCACTCAAATAGTCGGCAATGTCGTCCTCACGAATTTCAGTTGGTTTTTGGGCTGTTTTGTTGCGATTTTGTGATATTTTTCTGGATTTTTGATTAGTTTTCGTGGATCAATTATTCTAGGAGCCGGGAAGCAGACTGTGATTCTGGTGGCGGGCCCCAAGAATTCAGGGAAATCGACCTTTGGCCGAGTTTTGATCAACAGGATTTTGAGGTTGGTACGATTTTTGCGTCTTAATTTCATAAGTGCAGGCCACCCGGAGGCCAGGGATGGTCTTCTTAAGGAAAATTTTCGACAGGGGGGGGGCGGGGGTCGGAGGGGGGGGGGGGGGCGGCTCCCGATACCCGGAAATTCAATTTAGAATGACCAAAAATGTTCCTGAAAACGCTTTATTTTGGTCAAAAACACGCTAATTCGTGCATAAATAGACCAAATATGGCGCCGCAGGCGAAAATTTGGACAAAATAGGACCAAAAACTACCAAAAATACAAGAAAATTCTCGACCGAAATTTCAGGATTCTTTCCGAATTTCGGATGCCAGGGGGGAGGGTCTCCGGAAAAATTTCCGGTGGGCCCTGGCCAGGGGGGGGGGGCCCCGCCCCGGTCCCCCCCCCCCCCCCGCCTGCACCTATGCTTAATTTTACTAATTAGATTTTTATACTCCACAAAAAAGTGTGGAGTATATAGCGTTTGTGCGCGAAACGCAGTAATTTGGACCGGATGGGGTTCGCGCGTGCAGCGGCCGATTTGCAAACGGTCTTTTGCGTTGGGTAGGCCTAGTGGGTGGGCAACCTGCACGACATATGGGGTCACGCTCCGGGGCCCCGTTGGCGGGAAATTCAAAAATTTAAATTTTCAAAGTACTGAAAATAGGGTTGGGCAAGGTAGAACTCGAAAAAGTTGCATATAATGGTATATACTATCTTTTGATATGTTGTAGTACTCGATAGGGCCGAGGGTGGAAGAAATGAATTGGATCGCTGCGGGACCAATTTTGGCGCCAAATTTGAAAAATTCGCCAATTTTGGCCCCGGGTCGACTTTGACGGGCTGCTGTGCGAGCTAGGTGGCAGCTAGAGCGGCGAGACCGCTTTTGGTGCTCCTTCCCAGATGTCCTCTATCGAATGAGCCATGAACGGAGAAAATCGGTTGAAACACAAAAAAGTTATTTTCCCGCAACTTTTTTGACTCCCGGGTCGAAAATTGCGATTTTCGCGTTTCAGCGTCTGTGGCGCTCGTATGCGTTACCGAATCGCTCCAAAAGTGGTTTCAACCGATTCTACGTTGAAATCTAGTCCAGAAAAGTGTTTTTGAAATATCTTCAGAGCTACAGTAACCCTGCCGCGTCCATTTGAATATTGGGTGTCGGGTCGACTTTCGCGATATTATACTCGATTTCGCGGTTTTCGGGGGCGCTGATTACGAATTTGGCATTTGTTTAGCGTTTAGACGATGTTTGAACGTACCTATGACGAATTTGCATGCTACCGTACTCCAAGTGCAGAATTTCGGTTCTGCGAGTCCATAGGAAGTTAGGGGTGTTGTATGTCGATTCTGGGGTATTCTGGGATATAGATCACGAATTCGGCATTAGTTTTGCGATTGGGAGTGTCAGGAGGTCACAACAGCATAGGAGTCACTATGCGTAATAGTTCAAATTTGTGGAGTATACTGCGTCCCCCGGACGACTTGCCTGGTTAATCTGTATTATTACCATTCGCATTCAGCGACAACATTCCAGTGGGGCATCTGGAACTAGACGTTGGACAGACGGAATTCACCACTCCTGGATTCATTTCACTGACGAAAGTTCGGGATTTTGTCCTGGGTGAGAGATTTATGTCTTGTATCTGTTTGACATCAGAGTAAATTCGCTGTTGATGTTCCAGAGCCTCCGTTCTGCCATCAGGGCGCCCAAAATTACGAAAAGTAAGTAAATTGCAAAATATTTGCGCTAATTCACAAGAATAATATTTTTAAATTCTCCCAAAATTCAGCGCTCGATTCTTCGGCCACAATCGTCCCATAGTGGAGCAGTTCGATCGCTATCTCAGCACAGTCCAATGCCTAATGGCAGACTTCAGAACAGATCACTACTACACCAATGGAGCTCTTATAGTCAACACTTGCGGCTGGGTGGAGGGTGAGTATAATATTCTGAAATTTGGGTTTGATGAAACGATGCGCGATTGCTCATCCTGTTCTAACTGAACACATTATTCTGTTTGTTCTTTGCTAATATCGGCTGCAAGATGACACACACATGTCGCACTTTTGTCTTTGCAGAGTTGGGTCAGAAGCTTCTGCACAGGGTGATTTCCACAGTCGACCCTGATGCCATTGTGATCACACACAGCGCCGACCACAGACTCAATCCCCGGGATTTGGTGGGGGCTTTGGCACAAATTTTTAAAGTTTATTGTGAATTTTGACTTATTTTGCCATTCAGATTCCCGATTCCGTTCTGAAGCGAGCCGTGTCGAGCTTCAATCTGAGCGCTGTGCCGCCCATTCGACTGCTGTTGGCCAGTCACACGCCTCCCTTGCCCCCCAGCCACTTGAGGGTGGGAACTTTTTGGTTTTTTGTGTATTTTTTACAAAATTTAGTAGTTTTGTACGTTATTTCAAGGAGCTGTCAGTGCTCTCCTACCTGTCTGAGGCTCTGCCCTCGGGGCAATCGACGGCGTTGTCCAATTTGTCCAGTATGACCCCATACAGGGTGTCTTTTGGGGAGATTGCACTCTTCTTCTGCTCTGAGAATAGACCCCCTCCCTCCATGGTTATGACTGTCCTCGACTGCTCTCTGGTCGCCCTCTGCTCTGTTGACAAGGTGAGTTGTAAAAACAGCTACCGTATTCTTTGTAATTGTGATATGTTGAAATTTTGCAGCTCCTTCCCCTTCCATCTCTTCCCCTCCCCTTACCTTTTCTTCTCTTCTCCTCCCTCCTCGACTCTCCCCCTCCCCCCCCCCCCCCTTTCCCCTCCTCTCATTTCATCCCTCCCTGTCTCGCTCCCACCCCATCCCTCCTTTCCCCTCTCATTTTTTCGCCCGGCCTCAGCCGAGCGAACCCTATCAAGAGCTCGGCGTGCGTGCGTGCGTACGTTCGTACGTCACGCTCGCTTCGGGCTTAATAACTCGCTCGTCCGACGTCGTAGGATGGAGTTTGAGACATCGGCGAGTAGCCCGCGGACTCCTCTAACCACCTGAGTAGACAAACCAAAAATAAGTTTTCAAACTCGCGCGCTACAGTATCCCAAAGTGGGGTCCATTTTAAGACAAAAGTTGACCGAAGCTAGTCAAATCGCATATCAAAGTGAAGCGCTCGAGCTCCTGAGCACGAATCCGACAACAAAAAGTTTCAAAAGTTTAAACAGAGAGCTACAGTAACCAAAACGCGTCGAAAACTGGAAACGACACGCTTGCTTCGGGCTTAATAACTCGCTTGTCTGACGTCGCTGGGTTGAGGTCGACACATCGACGGGTAGCCCTCGGACTACTCTCGCCATCTGAGTGTTCAAAACTGAAATAAGTTTTCAAACTCGCGCGCTACAGTATCCCAAAGTGGGGTCCGTTTTAAGACAAAACTTGACCGAAGCTAGTCAAATCGCATATCAAAGTGAAGCGCTCGAGCTCTTGAGCACGAATACTACGACAACAAAAAGTTTTAAAAGTTTAAACAGAGACCTACAGTAATCAAAACGCGTCAAAAACTGGAAACGACACGCTTGCTTCAGGCTTAATAACTCGCTTGTCTGACGTCGCTGGGTTGAGTTCGACACATCGACGGGTAGCCCTCGGACTACTCTCGCGAACTGTGACGTCGAAATAATAACAAGTTTTAAAAATTGCGCGCTACAGTATCCTGAAGTAATGTCTGCAAAAAGTCAAAACTTTATAGAACCTAGTCAAATCGCATATCAAAATGAAGCGCGCGACCTCCTGAGCACGAATCTGACAACAAAAGGTTTCAAAAGTTTAAACAGAGAGCTACAGTAATCAAAATGCGTCAAAAACTGGAAACGACACGCTTGCTTCAGGCTTAATAACTCGCTTGTCTGACGTCGCTGGGTTGAGTTCGACACATCGACGGGTAGCCCTCAGACTTCTCTCGCGAACTGCGACGTCGACATAATAGCAAGTTTTAAAAATTGCGCGCTACAGTATCCCAAAGTAATGTCCGCGAAAAGTCAAAACTTCATCGGACCTAGTGTAATCGCATATCAAAATGAAGCGCGCGACCTCCTGAGCACGAATCTGACAACAAAAGGTTTCAAAAGTTTAAACAGAGGGCTACAGTAACCAAAACGCGACCAAAACTGCAGATTTTGGTTTGTTATACCTTGGCACTCGTGCGTTGCAGAGTGACGGCCTTGACATCGCTAAAACGCTCACTGCAAGCCAACATCAAATCAAGCTCGCAATTATCCTGTAGTTTTACGTTAAATTCCAGCGTCTTTTTAAAATTTAGTTTGAAAAGATGATTTTCTTGGTGTAAAGAATTAAACCCGAGCGATACCAATGTTGCATAGCAAGACCACTCCAAAAAGTGTAGTCGCGAGGAGAGTCAAGACGCTACACGAAACCGGAAAGGGCCTTGCTACAATCTCAGTAAAAATTCAAAGCTCAAACCCACTCCACTTTTTAAAAGAGACTTGTTCTACCCATTCAACCGCACTATCCTCATACTTCACTGATTCAGCCCCAGTTATCCCCAAGTGTCCGCGTCTCTTGGGCGACGAGAGCAATCCACGGGTGGTTGTCACTCAGTCGACAGCCCCATCTCTGCAGAGTGTGGGTGTGGCCATTGTGCGGGCAGTGGACGTGCAGAGAAAGGCATTGTTTCTACTGACACCCGTGTCTCCCCAGAGACTGAGAGAAGTTAATGTGCTCGCTGTGGGTTCCATACCCATTCCAGAGTCGATCATGACCAGTCAGGTAATTCGTATGGGAGCAAATAGTTTTTTGAACTAGCTCGAGAACCATACAAAAGCTTTTTGTGCTGCTACGCTGTGGCAGTTATGTTAGTCTGTTGCAGTTGATATTTGCAGTTAAATTTATTTGTTGTGAAAGTGTTGACGCCCCTTGATGACTCCTAATAGAGTACGGTAATCATTAGACACTAACACTGTGCTGATTTACAAATACTTTGCACCATTTTCCCACCATTACAGTACTCCACGGCCACCCCCATTGATCGACCCAATCACGGTAACAGGAGGACTGGCCATCCGTTGTGAAGCCCACATGCCAACACATTCCTTCGACTGACCAAATACAACAAAACCCCTTTTCTCTCAGAAGCAGACACTTCAAGTGCCATGGAAGAGCTGTCACGTGCTGACACTCTGACTTGTTGTTATGTTTTGGATTTGGTTTTTGGTCCTGTTATTTTGTTGTTGCGATACGATACGCGTTCTGTTTTGTTTTGTGAATGCATACCCACAGTACAGCGGCTTGAAGAGAGATTTTGAGAGAGACGAAAATTACGGCGTGTTTTCGCATCCTGATTGAAAATTGCACAACAATCGGATGGGCTACTCCTTACAGAATGCCGACGAGAAACTTTTCAAAGTTGTCAAAATTCAGAATTTTTAAAAATTCATAATTCCAAGCGATGTCAAGGGACAGCAAGAGGCGTCTCCACCTGCAGAAGGCTCAGTTACTGAAAGAGAAAGGGAATGTCGTGTGAAAAACAACAAATTCGGCCAGGCCTGTCATGATGATGGGGTTGGTGTGCCTACATAAAC
>JASAMZ010003766.1:0-18349 GCA_030248115.1 Linhomoeus sp. GSCO2_2
TGTGGCCACCTTCTCGGCTTGACGTGTTATAAACGCCCACCTTCTTTTGCCCAGACGTCGCGCCGCGTCCCATTGACCTACCGTAACCATTGACAAAGCCGTCTCGTTAGTCGTTAGAGTAGGCGATCTTTGTGTGCACCACCCCCACCTCACCGCCGTCTCTCATTAACAGAATAATACAGTAATTTTCGGTCGCGACCACGCTTTCCCCCACCTCTTCACGTTTGCAGTGGCTGACGTTTCAGCAGAGCACGTCCACCTCCTTCGATCAGTCGTCGGAAGCGGCTGCAGCGGCAGGGCCGCCTCTCAGCGCCGGCATGGAGTCGAACACTTCGGGAGCAGCGGTATGGGCGTCTTCGGACGCGCCCGTCGACGATAACAAGAAGCGCAAGTACAAAGTGGGCCGCCTTTCCTCTCTCCGCTTTCCTATCTCTTGTCGCTTGGCGTCGCTGTGGGCGCCGTCGCCTATGGTTCCTTGGTGGCGGTGTGGAATCGCGCACAGAGTGTTGTTATCCATGGCTTAGAGCACCAGACAGTTCTAGTGTATAACGTGTACTGTACGTACCTATACGGGTGGTCCAAGAACTCAGTGCTGAGAGTTGTGCACAACCCCCCCCCCCCCCCCCCCCCCCCAACGCCTAACATCAAAGCTATTCGAGTGGAGTGATTGTCCCCTGCATATTCACCCCTCCATCCATCTGTGCACTGACGACGGCAGAACATTCTCTGCGAAAGTTGACGCCGTCAGTGCTAGCAGCCACTGACGTTTCTTGCCCACCCTGTAGTAGATCTCCAATCCCAGTCTACCTATTGAACGGATAGGAACCACGATCCTTTTGGGCGTTCCAGATGCAGAAGGAGACGTATCGGAACGAGAAGAAGCGCGTGGCGCAGCAGCTGATCGAGACGCTGCGCGACCCCACCGTGGTGGTCATGGCCGACTGGCTCAAGGTGCGTGGCACGCTGCGCAAGTGGACGCGCTTCTACTGCATCCTGAAGCCCGGCATCCTGCTCATCTACAAGAGCCAGAAGACCCACAAGGTTGTGGTGGTAGTCGTGGCGTGACCTGGATTCGATCTCGGACTCGACTTGTATCACGAGTTTGCAGCACGGCTACTGGGTGGGCACGGTGCTGCTGAGCACCTGCGACCTGATCGAGAGGCCCTCGAAGAAGGACGGCTTCTGCTTCAAGCTCTTCCACCCGCTGGACAGGTCCATATGGGCCACGCAGGTGGAAATTGGCTGGTCATGCGCTCAGTTTGAAATCGAAAATGGAACGCTGAAGTGGTCTAGGGCCCTCGCGGCGAGAGCTTCGGCGCCCTCACCCTTCAACCGCTGCCGGTCACCTATCTGATCTGCAGGGCGGACTCCAACGAGTCGGGGCAGGCCTGGATGGACGCCCTGCACATGTCGCTGAGCTGCACCAGCCTCCTTGTGCGCACCATGTCCAGGGTGGGTCAACAGCGCATGCCTATCTGCTGAAAGCTGCTAGAACTGAAGAGGCACGCCCTACATTCGCTTCTCTTCAGCTGGAGGACGCGAATCGCAGCACCAGCTCGCACAAGTTGGCCGGCACCGCCTCCAACCACGACCTGGCGTCCGGCAGCAGCACAGCGAAACGATTGCTGGGACGCGACTCCTCCGACGACGGCGCCGATGCCTCGAAGATGGGAATTGGGTGAGATAGGTGGACTGAACGGAATATTAATTCAAGCTTGAGTGAGATTGTCGTCATCGGTTGCTCCACAGTTCGTGTACACTCTTCCCAGGAGTCGTGACAGTATGCCCGACGTTGGGACGGGCGCCGACGTGGCCGATTTCGTGGTGGAGGCAGCCAGCGGCTCGGGCGCGCCCAGTCGAGGCGACGCCGCCTGCCTGAACGAGACGGACGCCGAGCGACACTTCGTCGACGCCGGTATAGCGCTCTGCGGGAGTTGAATCGATGCACGAATCGACCACCAATCCTACTCGGATGTCTGCAGGTCTGGGCGAGGAGGAGGAGGGGTCGGAGAGCGACGACGGCTTCATCTCCGACGGCGCCGACGACACCAAGTACGCGCCTTCGGCGCCCGAGTCCTTTGGAGCGTTGGACTGCGCCGGCTTCCAGGTGGAAGAGGTCGCCGAGGAGAACAAGTCCCTCATTTGGACGCTCATGAAACAGGTTGGGGATGAGTGCTTGGACGACAAATTAATGTATGACCTACGACGATTATCCGCACCTCCAATGCGTTCTTTCGCAGGTTCGGCCGGGCATGGACCTGTCGAAGGTGGTTCTGCCGACCTTCATTCTGGAGCCGAGGTCCTTCCTGGAGCGCCTGGCCGACTACTACTACCACGCCGACTTCCTTACCGAGTCAGCTGTAGTTCTGAATTGCTGTGCTTACTGTATGTTGGCATTAGATGTTTGCGCTGCGGGAGTGTCTGCTGCGTCAGGAGTGTGAGCCACAACTCTGCGCGTAATCGAATGTGAGACATACTTCAGTGCTGCTGACATTCGCGTTTAACCTACTACAGTACCCCCGTCAATACCATACTGTCTCAGAGCCGCCAGAATGGAGGACCCCTATCGTCGAATGATCGCCGTGACGCGCTTCTACCTGAGCGGCTTCTACAAGAAGCCCGTGGGCCTCAAGAAGCCTTACAACCCAATCTTGGGGGAGCGCTTCCGCTGCTACTGGCAGAACAACGACCCGCACAGCAGCAAGACCTTCTACGTGGCTGAGCAGGTTCGTGTTTACGGTAGCGGTGTGTACTGACATGGTGGATTGGAGATGTGACCTCCCTCCATCCCTCCCCCGCAGACGGAGAAGACTTGGAAAAATTCATGAATTCAACCTGGAACTTGCAAATTGTCGCTCGCGGCTTTGTTTTGTAACGCTTTTGAGTGATTTTGACGCCTTTTGCATAGAAATAAGCTCCGTTGCATCGAAATTAGCATTTTGAGCTGAATAAGGCGCTAACGTCTGTATATCCTTTCCCAGATGGAGGGGGGCTGTCGACCAATCGCATAATATGAGCATAATAACAATCGCATAATACGCATAATAAGAGAGCATATTATGCTCTTTTCACATTTCTCTTTTCCCTGATCCTCTCTCATTCAGGTCTCGCACCACCCTCCCATCAGCGCCTTCTACGCGTGCAATCGTCGGGCGGGCTTCAACGTGGGCGGCACCATTCTGTTCAAGTCGAAGTTCTACGGCAACTCCCTCTCTGCCATCATGATAGGCACCTGCAGACTCACCTTCTTAGACAGGGGAGAGAGCTACGTGGTCAACCTCCCATACGCGCACTGCAAGGGATTGATAGTGGGCACGCTGACCATGGAGCTGGGAGGACAGGTGATTGGGAGAGAGCGTGGATGTTGAGATTTTGTGGGCTTTGTGAGCTCGCGCAGGTGGTTTGAATGACGGGCACTGTAGGTTATGTTTGTTGTCTTGAGTGCCAGGCAGTCTTATCAACTGTCTCCGATTCCTAATCGTTCCTGTCTGGAAGAAGGCAGATAGATATATCACTCTCGGAAAGGGGTGGTGCCAGGAAACTTTGCGGGGACTCATTGGGTTGGAACTGGTGCAAATTGTGTAATTTAAGAATATTTTTTCCAAGTGTGCTACCGTAAAATCTCTAATAAGCTCTTCACATCCGCCGTGGAAAGTTGCACACTGTGGGCGGTCTACCAAGCAAACTCCAAGTAACCCCTTCTACTTGCAATCTTTTATCAACATCTCCCCACGACTCAACCCTAGATACAGTATACTACCCAACCTTTTCAGGTGTCTTTGGTGTGCGAGAAGACGTCCTATACGACGGAGTTGGAGTTCAAGCTCAAGCCCTTCTTCGGGGGCGCGGAGCAGACCAACGTCGTCTCGGGCAAGGTCCGACTGGGAAAGGAGACACTGGCTGACATCGAGGGCCACTGGGACGGCGAGATCTGGCTCACGGACAGGCAGACTGGTCGGTAGTAGGATGGAAGTGGCGAAGTGATATGTGGCGCTACTACCAACGCCAAAATACAGGGTCTGCGCAAGAATTGACTTTCGTGACGCCATTCTGAAACTTAACGTTTTAGCCTGATATGTGACGTGAAGCTCACAAATGGCAGCTCGCTGTGTTTGCGCGCCCTGCGGCACGTTGCGGGTTACAATTCGGTTGCAGGGGCGAAGGAGCTGCTGTTCAAGCCGACGCCGTCGGTGGTGCAGAATCGGCTGAAGCGATTCGAGGTGCCCGTCGACCAGCAGGAGGAGTTTGAGTCGCAGAGGTGCGCTTACGTAGTGGAGTACTCCACACTTGCTTGCAAACCACTGCAGCTGGAACAGTGGATTGCGATCCACGCTTTGTTACGCAAACTTCGGCCCCATTTGTCATCCAGAGACCCACCCTGTACATCCATTGCAGGCTCTGGCAGCACGTGACCAAGGCCATCGTGGAGCAGGACCAGTACGCGGCCACCGAGGAGAAGACGAAGCTGGAGGAGGCGCAGAGGGGAAGGGCCCGCGAATTGAAAGAGTCAAATGGGGTGCACGTGCCCAAATCCTTCGAATTCGACGCCGCTACTGGACTATACGTCTACAAGCACGCCGAGTGCGTGGCTATTATATTTGAACTGTATCAGTGCCACAAATACAATGAGAATGGTAATTGCAATGTGGAATTACAGTTACCGCCCATGGGACCAGCAGAACGACCTCTACCAGGTGGAGAGCAACTTCGCCGTGCGCACTCGCTCCAAGCACAAGACGCCCCTGGTGCGCGCCAGCAGCCGCTCCAGTCTCACCACGGGTACGGTAGGCATAATGGATGGGTGTATGTTGTATACAGGGTGGTTAGCATTCACTTTTTGTGTCCCAGTGTAAGAGATGGTGAGAATTTGTTCTGTCCACTAGACTGTGTGTGCGGAATCAGAAATTCGCAACCTTTGTTTGTGTCCGGGCAACTGGCAGGACGGCGAGAATCAGTTACAGGTCTGGTGTTTGCCTATTGCATTTGTGGCTGAATGCTTCCATAATAGCTTTCTCTGAGCGCGCCCCTCTCCAGAAACCAGACGCGCCGCCAGAGCAGCCAATATCGTCGATTGTGTAGATTCTGTCAAGCGTGAGATATTCGTCCACGAGGAGCGTCTGTCGAGCGCGAACCGCCATGTATTGCATTGGATAAAACGAACACTGCAACGCAATGGTTAGAACATTTAAACCTGTTGTGCAGGTATGGTGCCGCCCTCGGCCGACAACGTTCCCGACGCGGTCGACACTTCCGAGGCAGAGGAGGAGGAAGAGTGGGCGAACAAAGGTGCGGAAACAAGTTTTGCGTATTTATTTGTTCCCGCAGCTTGAAATTTCGCACATTTACACACTTCAGTGCGCCCCAAGCGTCGGAAGCGCTCGAAGCGCGGGGCGGCCGCCGCCGGCGCTTCCGTGATCGCTTCGCGGCTGGACGTCGCCGACGCCGTGGAACCCATCGCGAATCGACTGGATAAGCTCGACGAGTCCCTGGGAGGGCTGAGTCAGCGTCTAGATCGGCTGGACAAGCGCACGGCCAATTTGGCCACGAGCGCATCTGGAAGCGCCGGATACATGGAGCTGGCAGTTACCATGACCCTATTGCTGCTTCTCCAGGCGCTGTTCCTGGCCTACTGGCTGGGCGGCGCCAAATGACAAAGTGCTGCATCATGGGCTGAACACTGAACTGGCCCTCGGTGGGCGCGAACGCTCGGTCGTCTAGTCGTTCTGCAGCAGGTGTTGGCGCTTCTGTTTCTACTGTAGTGAGTTGGAGTCGGGTCAACCTGGGATTTGTCACCTTTTGACACCTGGCGCGCTTGTACTTGTCACTCGTTTTGTCGTCTCATGACTTCTTCATCGTGACATTGTCTTTTGCCGTCTACTCGCTCTAAAATCTCCCGCGTCGTGCGTATGTAGCGTAGGTACAGTAGTCACTGGAATTAACTAGCGAAGTCGGCAGCTTGTCGAGCGGGCCATCTTGTCTCTGTGCGAAGTCTGCGATCACTAAGTCGAAAACGCGTTTGGTGGTAGCGCACCCCTTTCGCTTCAACTCTTGTGATACAGTACGCATGTAGAAACCCTATTGCTCCCGGAACTGTTCTCGGCTTATTTGGTGGCGCGCGGTGATCCTCTTTGTCTGGTCGACTAGGCGGCACCACAGTACAAGACACCCAAAGTACGAGAGAGGCTTAGCTTTCACTCAGCAGCAACCAGATTAGCACTGACATAGTCCACAGCAGTAGCGCAGCGCCGACTCGACTCTTAGAAGCGGCGGTAGCTCCGGCGGCGGAAGTGTGCAGGTAGTGGTCGCAGTTGAGGGCGCAGCGCTGCTCGGCGCTGCTCAGGCGGCAGAGGCAGAAGGTGACATGGGCGTGGAAGCAGTAGCGGCCGTGCAGCTCGTTCAGCTGCGTCAGGGCTGACCTCAGCGTGGGACAGAGCCCAACCTGCTCGCTGTCCAGATGGGAGTAGCGCAGCAGTTGAGAGGAGGCGTTCAGCTGCCCTCTGAAGCGTGCTGGAACATACTGTATGACAGGATATTGTATGGGCTCAAGTTACGACAAAAGAAGGTGAACCGTCCTCGAAGAAAGTAAAATGGTTAGACAGAGAGCTTTATCCCTCGTCTGGTCTTCTGTATGTATGTATGTATGTAACTGAGTAGCACACGAATTGTACACAAATAGATCCTGCATAGGTATGTACATCATTCCTCTTGTATGTCCCTGCGTTCCGGACGAAGCGGTCGATACTGTAACCCTGTTACAGGCAAGCCACGCACACGAGTATCTGGTGGAGGCGTGTCTCCGAGGGCTGCTGCCCCCTTCTGGCCATGCGTATCTCGAAGTCGCACCTCTCGACCAGGTCGAAGTGGCAGCGGCCGGCGTCCTTCTCGCAGCGCACCTGCAGGTCGCCCCACTTGGCCGCCCAGCTGGCGTCCAGCACCAGCGGCTTCAGAATACCGTTGGCTCGCCGTCTGCAGTCAGCTGGCGTCAGGTGCGCCGTCGCTTCCCGGATGGCGGCCGCGACCTGCAGGCGCGAGCAGCCACCCGCCTTCGAGGCACACCTGAAGGCTTGGCGCTTCGTTGCAAGCGGTTTTGAGCAACACTAATCCATTGCTGCATTTGCATCAACCAAAGCACCTGTTGAGCTCGTAGTAGTGCCGGCAGCGCAGGTCGATGAAGCACCTGTTAGGACTGCTGCGCAGGTAGGCACGGAACAGTTCGTCGAAGCAACTTTGCAGTCTGCCGACAGAGCAGGGCGGGGAGGACCTCGTTCGCGCCGGGACGTTCTTCCGCGGCTGGACCGCTGCTGCGAAACTGATCGCGATCAGTCTGGTTAGTAGCGCAGATCCTTGCATGTGAGAGACTATGAATCGCGATTCAAGAGCATCGTCGACGCCAGGTCGTCGCTTCAAGACTGCGCCAGCAGCAGCTTGGAGCGCAGCGCATTTGGTCAGCTCGTCGTGTTTGTGGAGTGTGTAGGTCGACCGAAAGGCCTGTCAATTGCAGAGACGCTCCGCGTCTCCTGTGTTGTCGTTTCAATTGGCGCGAGGGAGGATGGGAGGGACCCAGCCTGATGATGGCTCGCTCAAGTGGCGCCGCTTTGGTTCGGAGCCCGAAAGGCGCCTTTCAGCTTCCGTCCATGTTCTTAGCGGGCGGCAATCCTCTGTATTACGGCCAGATACGCCAGAAGAAGCCCTAGACTGCCAGGAGGGGGCAAACGAAGCGTCTCGCGAAGAAGCCTGAGAACCAGAACAAACAATGGATGGGTTGGGGGCACGCGTGTCTCACGCAGTAAGAGGATGCCCCATATCTCCACCTCTGGACAAATCGGCCTCAATCTGAGGGAAACGCGACCCCGTGGGAGTTTCCAATTACGCATCGCCGTCGGCGAAAAAAGTTTTTGCCCGGCGGTTTTTGCGCCCGCACGCATGGAACCCCTCTCACGACGACCACAAGAGACGGCGACGAATGCCGTCTGACGGACCGTCTACATACATGGCGCTATCCAGCAGTTGTCACTCATTCGCCATGCATTGACGAGCGGCGCGGCGAGCCCACAAATCAAATCGCGAAATTGAGCTGCCCAGCAGCACCTACATAACCTGGGTGATACTCAATTGTCGTCGGCGTCTGCTCTCGGTGACGTTGTTCGTTAGATGCTTCAGTCAGTTTCATGAAACACTACTGAGAGGCGACCAATTGACGAGAATTTATGTATGTAGGTATGCATGTATTCTTGCTGTTCCATATTTACCCAAGCAGACTGCCTTGGTGGCGCTACACAAGTGCTGTTTGTGAGTTAACTCAGGACCTGCAAAATTGATTTGCAGTGTCACAATTCTTAGAAATGTTGTCGTAGCACTCCCTCAAAGTTGTGTCCACCGAACACTGCCTGGAGCTACCAAGTGGTCGCACCAAGTGCTGTCACCATGGAACCCGCTCGCAGTCGCACGCGGATGACACTACAAACGGACTGTGCCCTGAGTGAGCGATTGGCACGAACCAGGTACTTCTACACTGCCTCTAAAATGCACTCGAAGCCACAACAATCCACTAGACAGCCGAAGGGCACAAAACACGTACAATACATAATTCACTAGCGTTCGAGAGAACCACATGCGTACGATCAAGAGATCGCTCCCTAACATCGACACGGTGACGGTAACGACTAACAGAAGCGGCAAGACAAAACTCTGTACAGTGAGAGGAAGTGTCACTCTTCTTGCTCGAGGTTGCTCGGCGCTTCTTCGACTTGTTAGGCCACCTTCGCTTCCCTTCTGCTTCCCGCGCGTCCCCATCTATGCGCTGGTGGTCTCGCTCTCATCGCTCTCCTTTGAATAGAGTGAAAGGGAAGTGACTGATTGGAGGCCAAACGCGGCACACTACCACACAGTTTACAATCGGCGTTTGCAGGACAAAGCAATTGCATAGCTAGGCACGAGTCGACCAGTTCAGAATTTTGCTTCAATTAAGTCTGCACACAACGCGTTCTTTGGGGGTAACGCTTCGTGGGAAAGCTGGCTTGACCAACGAACTACTTGCAGTTCCACCTTCCGTTCACTGAGGCTCTCCTCGCTCGTGTGACCGCCGCCACGGCTGCCGACGAGAGCCCTCCCCAAGCCGGACATGAGGACAGCGCCTCCAAAGCAGACGAAGCAACCGACGATGCAGCAGAGAGCGAGGGCGTGGAAGGCGAGCATGACGGTCACGTAGATGAAGACGAAGAGGTAGGCCGTCTTGTTGCAGTAGTAGGGGCTGACGACCTGCGCTTCCGTTACTGGACTGGTTTCGTTTCTGGCCACGAATGGCTCGTAGGTCAGGACGCTCCTGTCGACGCCGTAGACCCAGACGGCCCCTGACGTCGAAGAACGGCTCAGCGAAAGCTCCAGAGGCAGAAATAGATAGTTTTCGGTTTCTACTGACACCCCTTCCACTCACCCAGTATGAGCCAGACTATGCTGAAGGCGAGCGAGAGGCCCTGCAGAACCGCGCTGGCCACACACATGAGGTCGGCGGCCACACCGGCCCTAATATCTTGTCCTTTCGCCGCAAAGACCCTGTCATAGCGTACACGTTCCGCTGTCATACCGGTTTGCTCCACATATCTGTGGCGCAACTAACGAATTCTCGCCATGGACCTACTGGACGACGGCGTTCCAGCAGACCATGATGCACTGGATGAAGGTCAACCAAAGGGAGACAGCGCCGGCGACCAGCAGCCAGAGGGGCACCATGGGCTGGATGGGGCACTGGTCCAGCTGCTGGTACCCAACCACCGTCATATACGCCGCCAAGGCTATGAGGAGGGCGACCATAAAAAGACGACACCCTGGAATCGAATCGGACGCCGAACGTAACATTTTGCGATGTCACGCTAACAAAATGGACTAATTGAGACAATACGAGGAGTAGAGGAGGAGGAAAACGAGGAATGGAAGACCCACCGACGTCGCAAGGGCCGCCGCCGTTCTCGTCACTCATTCTTGATGCAGAGGTAAGATGTCGTACGAGGGCGGATCGGATAGACAAACGTGCGTGTACGAAGCAGCCAATCGTGCGGACCCAGTCTCAAGTCAAGGCAAGAGTTCTAGGAAAGTAGATTTCAGGAAAGTTCCCCCCTACTGGGGGGTAAGGACAGGTGAATTTGTTCGCCCTAAAGAAGACTGATGATGAACAGGCTGTGTATCTCAGATGACTTCGGGCCCTCTACTACACGAACAAAATTCAGCGTGCTCTGGTCACGCGGACGGCGCTTATCACGTGCGCACAACGTACATGCGGAGTACGCTATCTACCACTATCAAAACGTGTGTGCTTCAGTGCCTGCCACCGCATTTCACACAACACAATGTCTGCACTCAGCACACACGTTTTGATAGTGGTAGATAGCGTACTCCGCATGTACGTTGTGCGCACGTGATAAGCGCCGTCCGCGTGACCAGAGCACGCTGAATTTGTTCGTGTAGTAGAGGGCCCGAAGTCATCTGAGATACACAGCCTGTTCATCATCAGTCTTCTTTAGGGCGAACAAATTCACCTGTCCTTACCCCCCAGTAGGGGGGAACTTTCCTGAAATACACACCCTGTCCATGTCCACGAAGTAGACACCTTCAGCGGGAGGAGGGGGGGGGGGCGGGGGGTCGGGGTTGGGGTTGGTGGGGTGGGGCCACAGGAGGTTGGATGCACAGACAGGTCTGGCCACAGGAGGTTGGATGCACAGACAGCTATACGACTATACGAATTACGATTTCGTCATAACGTCATTCTGTCACCCACCACCCTTCTGGAGTCCACCCACAACACCTCCAATACATATGACCACTCTACAGTTCATTTAGACATTGACTATACGAATTTACGATTTCGTCATAATGCCGTTCCATCACACACCACCCTTCTAGAGTCCACTCTCAACACCTCCAATACATATCACCACTCTACAGTTCATTTCGACATCGACTATACAAATTTTACGGCTTCGTCATAATGTCATACTGTACTGGTTCCAACCTTTGGGCATCCATATCTCAAGAACCAAACAACCTAGGAAGATGAAATGTTTTACACATGTGTTCACCCTATGGTAGGCTAGACCGGATCACTCTGATTGGCGCCCCAGCCTGCACCATTAGAGCTCGGCGTATGTGAGCCGAGATCCGCACGCATACTGGTTTCAACTTTTGGGCATCCATATCTCAAGAACCAAACAGCCTAGGAAGATGAAATGTTTTACACATGTGTTCACCCTATGGTAGGCTAGATCGGATCACTCTGATTGGCGCCCCAGCCTGCACCATTAGAGCTCGGCATATGTGAGCCGAGATCCGCACGCATACCGGTTTCAACTTTTGGGCATCCATATCTCAAGAACCAAACAGCCTAGGAAAATGAAATGTTTACACATTTATTCACCCTATGGCGGTCTAGACCGGATCACTTTGATTGGCGCCCCAGCCTGCACCAGTAGAGCTCGGCGTATGTGAGCCGAGATCCGCGTGCTTACCGGTTTCAACTTTTGGGCATCCATATCTCAAGAACCAAACAACCTAGGAAGATGAAATGTTTTACACATTTATTCACCCTATGGTGGTCTAGACCGGATCACTTCGATTGGCGCTCCAGCCTGCACCAGTAGAGCTCGGCCATCTTGAGGCAGGCCCCGGATCCGTACTCAGCCGGACTTTTGTCACCGCGTAACTTTTTACTGGGATGACTTAGAAAGATGAAATGTTTTACACATTTATTCACCCTATGGTGGTCTAGACCGGATCACTTCGATTGGCGCCCCAGCCTGCACTAGTAGAGCTCGGCCGTCTGGAGCCAAGCCCCGAACCCGAACCGGAAGTAACGTTTGGGACCATGTAACTTTTTTTTTACGCAACCTAGAAAAATGAAATGTTTTACACATTTGTTCACCTTATGATGCACTTTGGTGGTCAGCTTCGATTGGCGCCCCAGCATGCACCAGTAGAGCTCAGCCGTCTTGAGCGGGACGAGCCCCAGGTCCGTACTCGACGCGACCTTTGCCACTGCGTAACTTTTTAGCGAGACGACTTAGAAAGATGAAATGTTTTACACTTTAGTTCGCCCTATGGTGCTCTTTGGTAGATTGCATCGACTGTCGCCCCAGCGTGCACCAGTAGAGCTCGGCCATCTTGGGCTGAGCCCCAGATCCGTACTCGACGTGACCTTTGCCACCGCGTAACGTTTTAGCGAGACGACTTAGAAAGATGAAATGTTTTACACTTTAGTTCGCCCTATGGTGCTCTTTGGTAGATTGCATCGACTGTCGCCCCAGCGTGCACCAGTAGAGCTCGGCCGTCTTGGGCCGAGCCCCGGATCCGTACTCGACGTGACCTTTGCCACCGCGTAACTTTTTAGCGAGACGACTTAGAAAGATGAAATGTTTTACACTTTAGTTCGCCCTATGGTGCTCTTTGGTAGATTACATCGACTGGCGCCCCAGCGTGTACCAGTAGAGCTCGGCCGTCTTGAGCGGGACGCCAAAATTTCGGCCTTTTTTGATCGGGGCCTACGACCGCAATACTCAACCGATCTCGGTGTTTTTTATACTCCACAAAAAAGTGTGGAGTATATAGCGATTGTGCGCGAAACGCAGAAAATTACAGTCAACGGCGTTCGCGCGTGAAGCGGCCGATTTCCAAACGGTCTTTTGCGTTGGGTAGGCCTAGTAAGTGGGCAGGGTGGACACCAAACGGGGTCACGCTGCGGGACCCCGTTGGCGGGAAATTCAAAAATTTAAATTTTCAAAGTACTGAAAATTGGGTTGGGCAAGGTAGAACTCGAAAAAGTTGCATATAATGGTATACACTATCTTTTGATATGTTGTAGTACTCGATAGTGCCGAACACGGAAAAAAAGAATTGGATCGCTGCGGGACCCATTTTGGCGCCAAATTTGAAAAATTCGCGAATTTTGGCCCCGGGTCGACTTTGACGGGCTGCGGTGCGAGCTAGGTAGCAGCTAGAGCGGCGAGACCACTCTTGTTGCTCCTTCCCAGATGTCCTCTATCGAATGAGCCATGAACGGAGAAAATCGACTGAAACACAAAAAAGTTATCTTCCTGCAACTTTTTTGACTCCGGGGTCGAAAACTGCGATTTTCGCGTTTCGGCGTCTTTAGCGCTCGAATGCACCGCCGAATCGTTTCAAATGTAGTTTCAAACGATTCTACGCTTAAATCTGGTCTAGAAAAGCGTTTTGGAAAAATTTGCAGAGCTACAGTATCCCTGCCGCGTCGGTTTGAATTTTGGGCACCAGGCCGACTTTGCCAATATTATGCTCGATTTCGGGGTTTTCGGGTGCGCTGGCCGCTGATTACGAATTTGGCATCCGTTCAGTGTATAGATGATGTTTGAACGTACCTACGACGAATTTGTATGCTACCGTGCCCCAAGTGCAGAATTTCAGTTCCCGGAGTCCATAGGAAACTAGGGGTGTTGTATGTCGAATCTGGGGTATTTTGGGATGTAGATCACGAATTCAGCATTGCTTTTGCGTTTGGGAGTGTCAGGAGGCCACAACAGCAGAGGAGTCACCGTGCGTAGGAGTCCAAATTTGTGGAGTATACTGCGTCCCCCGGACGACTTGCCTGGTTTAACATAATAAATGCGGTTAGTGGGCGGTTCTAACGCGCCATAAACCACTGCCCTAGCTAGTACCGTTCGCGAGAACGAGGCCAAAAACCTGGCAATTAGATGAAGATCGGGGAATTTTTCGACAGTTTTCATTTAATATCTCGGGAACCACTTGACCTATCTGTCTAAAATTTTAGCACAATACTTCTTGTTACTATGAACATCTATGGTGAAAATTTCAGCCCGATCGGTTAAGTCTACCTATATGACGTAGTACTAACCCATAGTCCCCGGAGGCGCACTGGCCCCCGGCCGAACAAATTGGGTTGAGCGCTGACGCGCTCAACCTGATTGGAGCACAAACGGCAGACACGCGGCGACGTTACGGTGTATGTTTCAAACAACTACTGCTGTACGGTAACCAGTAGCAATTCAAACATTCAAACACTTAATGGTTTGGCGCACGTGATCTCTTGGGCGAATGAGCGTCTGTTTGCAAGTCAGAACCAATCAGCGCATTGCTTGAAAGTGAGGAACGGTACGACAGGACCAGCGCGGTAAAGCTTGCATCGAGATGCTCGTTTACTCGGGTTTGGCAAGCTACAAACTGCCAGTTCTAATCCAGGCGCAACAACATAAACGTGTAGTCATCTGAATAATGGTACCGTAGCCGGGACGCGAAAAGTATATTTTGATCACAACACGGCATTCCCGAATCGCTAAATGAACCTACTTCTCCTGCGAACTCCGAGACCCACAAAATCAGTTCGGAACCATCGGCTGGCGGATCCGGTAGTCTGCCAGTTGTCACGGCCAGCTGCTGCTTGCCACTTTCAAGTCAATGTCCGTCGCCACCTCGTGCCAAAGAACGTCTGATTGTTGTGTTTGACTTGAAGCAGCCGTTCGCTTTCCGGTTTCCAAAACTTGGTATTCAGCAGAAATTGTCATGTTTGATCCTCGGCAGTTACTAACACACGCCCCACGCCCCACGCCCCGAATCTTACGCCCCACGCCCCAACGCCCCGTGCTATTTCGGTGTAGCCTACACGTACAGCTTGCTCAGTTTCAGATATGCGATAGGTTGTGTAAACACTTGCAGTGGCAGAGGTACGATAGTCTGGCTGATCGCTGGCAGTGACACTGTTTCAGAAACACATTTCAACCATGACTTTCTCGAGCTAGACAAGGAGTTTTTTCACGCGGTCTTTTGCGCCAAATAGAAAAAGTCTTCCTGTTCTACGAGTATAAGTATTGAGTACTTGAGACAATGACCTATCTCTTTAGACATGACGGTTAGTGCCACCCAATGTAACGTGCCGTTGTAACGTGCCGTTGTCCGTTTCTGTTGCTAATTTCGCTATTTCGAGATATTTACAATTAAAATATGAAGGCAAGTCGTCCGGGGGACGCAGTATACTCCACAAATTTGGACTCCTACGCACGGTGACTCCTCTGCTGTTGTGGCCTCCTGACACTCCCAAACGCAAAAGCAATGCTGAATTCGTGATCTACATCCCAAAATACCCCAGATTCGACATACAACACCCCTAGTTTCCTATGGACTCCGGGAACTGAAATTCTGCACTTGGGGCACGGTAGCATACAAATTCGTCGTAGGTACGTTCAAACATCATCTATACACTGAACGGATGCCAAATTCGTAATCAGCGGCCAGCGCACCCGAAAACCCCGAAATCGAGCATAATATTGGCAAAGTCGGCCTGGTGCCCAAAATTCAAACCGACGCGGCAGGGATACTGTAGCTCTGCAAATTTTTCCAAAACGCTTTTCTAGACCAGATTTAAGCGTAGAATCGTTTGAAACTACATTTGAAACGATTCGGCGGTGCATTCGAGCGCTAAAGACGCCGAAACGCGAAAATCGCAGTTTTCGACCCCGGAGTCAAAAAAGTTGCAGGAAGATAACTTTTTTGTGTTTCAGTCGATTTTCTCCGTTCATGGCTCATTCGATAGAGGACATCTGGGAAGGAGCAACAAGAGTGGTCTCGCCGCTCTAGCTGCTACCTAGCTCGCACCGCAGCCCGTCAAAGTCGACCCGGGGCCAAAATTCGCGAATTTTTCAAATTTGGCGCCAAAATGGGTCCCGCAGCGATCCAATTCTTTTTTTCCGTGTTCGGCACTATCGAGTACTACAACATATCAAAAGATAGTGTATACCATTATATGCAACTTTTTCGAGTTCTACCTTGCCCAACCCAATTTTCAGTACTTTGAAAATTTAAATTTTTGAATTTCCCGCCAACGGGGTCCCGCAGCGTGACCCCGTTTGGTGTCCACCCTGCCCACTTACTAGGCCTACCCAACGCAAAAGACCGTTTGGAAATCGGCCGCTTCACGCGCGAACGCCGTTGACTGTAATTTTCTGCGTTTCGCGCACAATCGCTATATACTCCACACTTTTTTGTAAATGCGGTTAGTGGGCGGTTCTAACGCGCCATAAACCACTGCCCTAGCTAGTACCGTTCGCGAGAACGAGGCCAAAAACCTGGCAATTAGATGAAGATCGGGGAATTTTTCGACAGTTTTCATTTAATATCTCGGGAACCACTTGACCTATCTGTCTAAAATTTTAGCACAATACTTCTTGTTACTATGAACATCTATGGTGAAAATTTCAGCCCGATCGGTTAAGTCTACCTATATGACGTAGTACTAACCCATAGTCCCCGGAGGCGCACTGGCCCCCGGCCGAACAAATTGGGTTGAGCGCTGACGCGCTCAACCCGATTGGAGCACAAACGGCAGACACGCGGCGACGTTACGGTGTATGTTTCAAACAACTACTGCTGTACGGTAACCAGTAGCAATTCAAACATTCAAACACTTAATGGTTTGGCGCACGTGATCTCTTGGGCGAATGAGCGTCTGTTTGCAAGTCAGAACCAATCAGCGCATTGCTTGAAAGTGAGGAACGGTACGACAGGACCAGCGCGGTAAAGCTTGCATCGAGATGCTCGTTTACTCGGGTTTGGCAAGCTACAAACTGCCAGTTCTAATCCAGGCGCAACAACATAAACGTGTAGTCATCTGAATAATGGTACCGTAGCCGGGACGCGAAAAGTATATTTTGATCACAACACGGCATTCCCGAATCGCTAAATGAACCTACTTCTCCTGCGAACTCCGAGACCCACAAAATCAGTTCGGAACCATCGGCTGGCGGATCCGGTAGTCTGCCAGTTGTCACGGCCAGCTGCTGCTTGCCACTTTCAAGTCAATGTCCGTCGCCACCTCGTGCCAAAGAACGTCTGATTGTTGTGTTTGACTTGAAGCAGCCGTTCGCTTTCCGACGGCTGCCTTTGCGAAGACCGTTACAAATATTACCGTAACCCCTGTCGTGCAAGTCAGGCACTTCCCGTAAAGACTACAAATACTTGAATTCGCCACGCAAAACTGTTCCACTGTTCGAAACACCACAGAGAAGAAGAATTGGGGCGAATCACGTTGTCAACAGCGCTTATTGCTTTCCTCAACACAGAAGCACGGGTAACAAGCAGGGTATCATCATCAACATTAGAAATCTAGCCACAGTGATTACACTGACAAGGATTACGTGCAGGAGCCCCTGCATAGAAGCACTCCGACCCGACTCGGGAATAGCAGATGGAGGTATTGCGTCGCCTGCTGCGCAACAGACCGTCAGAAAACTCAATATGGATAAACCCAGCGACTGGCAGTGTCAAGCTTCAACCAGCCGGCAACCGGCCCGGCTGCGGCCGGTGACCGGTGTCCATCTCTAATATACAATGCACAGCACTCGACAAAGAAGTGGGCGCGCACAGCTGGCTGGCTATCTATGCGGTAGATCTAGATACGGGCGCCACGAAACACGCTTACGCAATCGAGCGTCCGCGCCAGCAGAGCGTGGGAACGAGAGAGCGCGGAAGGGAAACAAAGAATAAGCAATTACTGCAGCGACTTAACCCTATGGAGAATACTTGCGCAGTGCGCACTACAGTAACGTATTACTACAAAACACATGGGCGCGAAAACAGAGAGAGAGAACGGTGGACGGAAACACACAAAGCGATTGCACACCGTGCAGAATAGGGAATTATACAAAGCTTCACCGCTTATCCCGCCCGAACAGTGACTTTAGAGGACGCGATACGGAAATCAAATTCCCCGCACCAGCAAATGCCGGCGCCCAGCAGAACTGTACCGCGGTCATATATACCTGGTCGTAAGGAGTAGTGGAAACTTCTTTGCGACAGCAGTTGTTGTTGAAACTTCCTTACCAGTGCCGACTTCGTCTGTCTGCAGCGCAGAACCAATGCCGACTTCGTCTACAGCGCAGAATGCCCGAAATTGGATATTGCACTGAAGAATTCCCATGCTTAGGGTTTCGGCAACACATGGTTAAGGTGCCCCAATTGTCGACGAAAAGTCGCAAATCCTGGTCCGCATCGTAAAACGAGTGCCATATTCGGAATCAGCGCCCTCGAAAGCACCGGAATCGACTCCAACTGTGATTTTGTCAACAGAGGTGTACTTCGAATTTTGGACGCGGCCAGGGGTACGGTAGCCGGAAAAATATTTTTGTAAATCGGTTCCGTATCACTTTTCGACGGGGAATCACGTGGTGCACCCCATTTTGCCATTAAGAGTCGCATTCGAGCGTTACAGCAGCCCAAAGTCGAACAAGCTGTTTTAAAAAAGTTGAGTTGTTTTATTAATACAGAGTGGTTTGTGAGTGTTTTAAAGTGGAAGAGTAAAAGAGTGGATACTTTTGTAAAG
>JASAMZ010003767.1:0-25873 GCA_030248115.1 Linhomoeus sp. GSCO2_2
TTATTGGCAGATAATGATTAAACTTTATTGTTAGGAAACTAGTTAAAAAACTTAAAAATCAAAATAACTCGTTTAAGTTAAGTTTTTACTCACGGCAACAAATGAACCTCGAGTTACTTTTTGTTTTCCAATGAAAAAACTTATTTTCGAGTCTCAGTTATTTATTTAGAAATTTTTTAATCCTTCATTGTTAAAAAACTAAAAATTACTTTTTAGAGTTTTTAGTTTTTTAAATCGGATTTTTTGTTGACAACCCTAATGCCACGTCCATACGCGTTTTGTGGCGCAGACCAACGCGACGCACGTGGTTGAGAAAGGAAGTCACTTACCGACAGCAGTTGCTGAACACTTAGTCGCTTCCTCCAACTTCATTGTTGTATCAGTGGCGGCCTCGCTATCGCTGCTTGTCATTGTTCTACGCATCCTCTAAATTTGAGAAGAGAAATGCGAGCTGGTTCGACAATTACGCAGCGCGTTTTACCTGAGTATTTGAGAAACCGACACCGCAATGCTCGAATCGAGCAGAGCAATACGTAACTGAACGAAGGAAGACGCACAACGTATTGCTCCGTCATAGAGAGACGATCTTGAGTTCGTTGAATAGGTTTCGCACACTCTATAATTCCGTTAAGAGAAGTTGAAATTCAAAACTCTGAATTGCGCGCGCAACAGTAGCCCGAATGTCCAAAACGCAAAACGGCTCTAACACGCTCGTCTTTCGTCGTAGAGCGCCGTGCGATAGGTCAACTGAAAGGTCTCGACGTGCTCTTTACTCGGCGTGAAAAATTTGTTAATTGCGCAAACACGCACCACAAAAAGCGACATTCTCGCATTTTTAGCATAGAAATCGCCCTAACTCGCTTAGCGTTCGTCGTAGAGAGACGATCTTGAGTTGCTGGATAGCTCTTGACTCACTGATCATTTGTTCTTCTATTGGTCGAAACTCAAAAGTTTGATACCGGGAGCTACAGTAACCCAAAGGTTAAAAACGAAACTTCTCTTAACTCGCTCGTCTTCCGTCGTAGAGAGACGATCTTGAGTTTGTTGAATAGGTTTCGTCACACTAATCATTCCGTTAAGAGAAGTCGAAATTCAAAAGTTTGAATTTGGCGAGCTACAGAGTAACTCAAAGGTTCAAACAGAATTCGGCCCTGACTCGCTCGTCTTGCGTTGTAGAGCGGCATTCGTTCGACCGTTTGAAAGCTTACGATTGAGGCAGTTGTTGAACGGTCATCCCTAAAGAAATACTTCTGTTTTTTTAAACCCTTGATTTACGAATAACTTTGTCTGCTAAAAAAATTAGTCCCGGGCGATCCCAATGTTGCCCTGCAACAACCGTCTCAGAAATGCGTGTATCTTGCTCAAAAAAATAATCGCGGGCGATCCCAATGTTGCCCTGCAAGAACCCTCCTCAGGAGGAAAAGGAGCGTGTCAGAAGTAGCGCATGATTAGTGGACCCCGGGCGGGCGCGCGTCATATCGGAAAGGCTTCGAAATACTTTACAAAAACATCCACTCTTTTACTCTTCCACTTTAAAACACGCACAAACCACTCTGTATTAATAAAACAACTCAACTTTTTTAAAACAGCTTGTCCATGTCAGTCACACTCGCACTCACTACACTACACGCTATTTGCACAGTCAGATTTTCGTCTGCTTCTACTTCGCATAGCATACGCAGTTTACGCACAACAGAACGAATACCTACCTAGGTAGGTAAAGTAGTTAGGCTTAGGCTTTCTTTACCGAGCCGTTGAGCTATGAGCTCCTGTACGTCCGATATTCCGCGTCGTCCACGCGTACAGCACAATAACGCCACGCGTTTCATAGAACGCTTTAAAAATTTTCAACACATCAATCGTTGATAGGTAGTAATAGCTTTGGTGCTAAGCAGAGCACTCCTCTTGTGTTACGAACCCGGTCAGAGCCTCTGATGGACGGCGCATTTCTCTCCATCATCATTGTCTTGCTGGGTCTCTCCCCTCTGCTGCTCCTTTTGTTCTGGTGCTGTGTCAAACTGACGGCCAACGAGGAAGCAAGTCATTTTGGTTGTGTTAGCTGTCGATGGGGCACTGATTAGGGGTTCTGTATCAATGCGCCTCTACACTACCTACAGTATACCGCTGTAACATTTCCAACGCCAGAAGTGTTGTGCTCAGCGCCGACACTGTGCTCTGCTCTAAAGGGAAGGTCGGCGGTGTAACAAGAACTTGAATTACTGCCAAATGATTCAAGCCCGTCGATGTGTTACCCATCTCAACCTGTATTACTTCATACTACCTTAGGCTAAACCGAATGACAGTAACATTTGGCTAAGGTTACTAAAGGTCTATTGCCCCGTCACGGGGCCCCCGTGTAGTTCAGCCAGCCCTTGCCCTATCCTATCTCACTTCAGTTGCGCAGCGAGAAAAGGCTGTCAGACCTCAGTCGGGCCAGAGAGGGAAGTGTGTCAAAGCTGGACGCGTGTCAGGCGGCTCCTTCATCTGGCACAGCACCAGTGACGCTACCAATGTCTACGGAAGGCTCTGCCAGTGGTTCGGCTGCAACTGACCGAAAACGACGCTTCAGTAGACGGCTACCACGCCAGAAGGCTGCCCTCGTACGCCGACGCGGTGAAGGTGTAGAAGAACGAAACGAACGGTTCACCGACAAAGGAGCGACAGACAAAGGAGCCACGGACAGAGGAGCGACGCCAAAGGAGCGACGCGACAAAGGAGCGACACGACAAAGGCGCGACGGACAAAGGAGCGACAGCTCAAACTTCAATTTGTCAGCCAGTTATAAGCTTTGGCTCTCAGAAATGGTTGGGTCTGAATAAGTGCCCCCAAATTCTGAATGAGTGCCCCCAAATTCTGATGAGTGCCTCCAAATTCTGAGTGTGCCATGTTCCTAAGCAATACGTAACTGAACGAAGTAGGTACATATACGTGTGTGTGTGTGTGTGTGTGTGTGTGTGTGTGTGTGTGTGTGTGTGTGTGTGTGTGTGTGTGTGTGTGTGTGTGTGTGTGTGTGTGTGTGTGTGTGTGTGTGTGTGTGTGTGTGTGTGTGTGTGTGTGTGTGTGTGTGTGTGTGTGTGTGTGTGTGTGTGTGTGTGTGTGTGTGTGTGTGTGTGTGTGTGTGTGTGTGTGTGTGTGTGTGTGTGTGTGTGTGTGTGTGTGTGTGTGTGTGTGTGTGTGTGTGTGTGTGTGTGTGTGTGTGTGTGTGTGTGTGTGTGTGTGTGTGTGTGTGTGTGTGTGTGTGTGTGTGTGTGTGTGTGTGTGTGTGTGTGTGTGTGTGTGTGTGTGTGTGTGTGTGTGTGTGTGTGTGTGTGTGTGTGTGTGTGTGTGTGTGTGTGTGTGTGTGTGTGTGTGTGTGTGTGTGTGTGTGTGTGTGTGTGTGTGTGTGTGTGTGTGTGTGTGTGTGTGTGTGTGTGTGTGTGTGTGTGTGTGTGTGTGTGTGTGTGTGTGTGTGTGTGTGTGTGTGTGTGTTTCTGTCTGTGTGTGTCACAAAACTAGACATGACGGTTAGTGCCACCCAATGGAGTCGAATGCGCTGAGTAACGTGTCGATGTCCGTTTCTGTTGCTAATTTCGCTACTTCGAGATATTTCGAATTAAAATAAGAAAATGTCAAAAATGACACTTTTGTTTACAAGTCGTATCGGCAAAGTTTTTGCTGAAATGGAAAGGGCATAAGACGCGATGAATTTGTGACATAGTTTCGGATTTTAGAATTCACGAAATTAGGGATATTTTCAAGGGTTTTGTCAAAATTCTCAAATTTCGATAATTTCAAACAGCCTAAATTTTAAAACTTCTTTGCACCGATGTATCGAGCATAGTCCGCCAAGTATTTAGCAAATAGTTTCAGCGAATATAATTAACGAAATTTAGGATATTTTTAAGGATTTTGCTAAAATCCCCAAATTTCGACAATTTCAAACAGCTTAGATTTCAAAATTCCTTCTCACGGATGGGTCGACCATAGTCTGCCAAGTATTTATCAAATATTTTCAAATTTTATAATTGACGAAATTAGGGATATTTTTAAGGGTATTGTCTAAATTCCCAAATTTCGACAATTTCAAACGGCTTAAATTTCATAATTTCTTTGCATGGTTGCGTCGGGCATAGGCTGCCATGTATTTAGCAAATAGTTTCAAATTTTATAATTAACGCAATTAGGGATATTTTCAAGGGTATTGTCAAAAGTCCCAAATTTCGACAATTTCAAACAGCTTAAATTTCAAAATTTCTTTGCACGAATGTATGGAGCATAGTCTGCCAAGCATTTAACAAATAGTTCTATATTTTATAATTAATGAATTTAGGGATATTTTCAAGGTTTTCCTCAAAATTGCCAAATTTCGACAATTTCAAACAACTTAAAATTCAAAATAACTTTGCGTGGATGTATCGGGCGTAGTATGTCAAGTAATTATGAAGCAGTTTCAGATTTTAGAATTCACGAAATTAGGGATATTTTCAAGGTTTTTTTTTCAAATATGGCAGATTTCGGCAATTTCAAATAGCTAAAACTTAGTAATATTTTTCCATGGATGTGTCCGGCAACGTATGTTTTTGCCACTATTCAATCGAAAACGAAACGCGGCAGTAGTTTGCGCATATAATTGACCGTATCGCGCGAGGGGGTCACTCTATCTTCCCTCCCCGGCCGCGCGCCCCGTCCGCTCTGAAAGAATAAGACGGCCCCCCTATTCGTAAATTTAAAATTCCTTAAATTTTAAAACTTCTTTGCACCGATGTATCGAGCATAGTCCGCCAAGTATTTAGCAAATAGTTTCAGCGAATATAATTAACGAAATTTAGGATATTTTTAAGGATTTTGCTAAAATCCCCAAATTTCGACAATTTCAAACAGCTTAGATTTCAAAATTCCTTCTCACGGATGGGTCGACCATAGTCTGCCAAGTATTTATCAAATATTTTCAAATTTTATAATTGACGAAATTAGGGATATTTTTAAGGGTATTGTCTAAATTCCCAAATTTCGACAATTTCAAACGGCTTAAATTTCAAAACTTCTTTGCACCGATGTGTCGAGCATAGTCTGCCAAGTATTTAGCAAATAGTTTCAGAGATTATAATTAACGAAATTAGGGATATTTTCAAGGGTTTTGTCAAATTTTCCAAATTTTGACAATTTCAAACGGCTTTAATTTAACAATATCTTTGCGTTGATGTATTGGGCATAGTATGTCAAGTATTTAGCAAATAGTTTCTGATTTTATAATTAACGAAATTCGGGATATTTTCAAGGGTATTGTTAAAATTCCCATTGACAATTTAAAACGGCTTAAATTTCAAAATATCTTTGCGTGGATGTATCGGGTGTAGTATGTGAGGTAATTAGGAACCAGTTTCAGATTTCATCATTCAAGAAATTAGGGATATTTTCAAAGGTATTATCAACAAATTTCGACAATTTAAAACAGCTTAAATTTCAAAATTTCTTTACAGGGATGTATCGAGCATAGTCTGCCAAGTATTTAGCAAGTAGTTTCAGATTTTAGAAGTCAAGAAATTAGGGATAGTAGTAGTAGTGTAGAAAAACGGCGGGTTCCTTATTACGGTAAACGGCGCCCAATGGCTACCGTAACTCAATCGAGACTTCTTAGTAAAACGGGCAACCTTAATATATTTGGAACTCTTAACGTGTGAAACGTCAGCTGTTTCTCGAAATTTTTTTCGACCCCGGCCAGCTCGACGGCGGCTCAGTACTAATTTACACGTCCTCTAATGACGAAGCCTAAGTACGGGACGGCTAGCACAACGCTGGGTCCATTGAAAATTGGCCGGCTTAAGCACGGGTCCAGAAGGGCCCAAAATTGATTTCGAACCATAGAAAAACGCTCGCTCCATTGAAAAGACGCACAGCTTCAACATGGGAGGGGGATGGCTGACAAAATAGCCAAAATTAAGCAAAAACTAGCCTAAATTTTAATTTAATTTAATTTAATATATTATTGTGTGTGTGTGTGTTTCTGTCTGTGTGTGTCACAAAACTAGACATGACGGTTAGTGCCACCCAATGGAGTCGAATGCGCTGAGTAACGTGTCGATGTCCGTTTCTGTTGCTAATTTCGCTACTTCGAGATATTTCGAATTAAAATAAGAAAATGTCAAAAATGACACTTTTGTTTACAAGTCGTATCGGCAAAGTTTTTGCTGAAATGGAAAGGGCATAAGACGCGATGAATTTGTGACATAGTTTCGGATTTTAGAATTCACGAAATTAGGGATATTTTCAAGGGTTTTGTCAAAATTCTCAAATTTCGATAATTTCAAACAGCTTAAATTTTAAAACTTCTTTGCACCGATGTATCGAGCATAGTCCGCCAAGTATTTAGCAAATAGTTTCAGCGAATATAATTAACGAAATTTAGGATATTTTTAAGGATTTTGCTAAAATCCCCAAATTTCGACAATTTCAAACAGCTTAGATTTCAAAATTCCTTCTCACGGATGGGTCGACCATAGTCTGCCAAGTATTTATCAAATATTTTCAAATTTTATAATTGACGAAATTGGGGATATTTTTAAGGGTATTGTCTAAATTCCCAAATTTCGACAATTTCAAACGGCTTAAATTTCATAATTTCTTTGCATGGTTGCGTCGGGCATAGGCTGCCATGTATTTAGCAAATAGTTTCAAATTTTATAATTAACGCAATTAGGGATATTTTCAAGGGCATTGTCAAAAGTCCCAAATTTCGACAATTTCAAACAGCTTAAATTTCAAAATTTCTTTGCACGAATGTATGGAGCATAGTCTGCCAAGCATTTAACAAATAGTTCTATATTTTATAATTAATGAATTTAGGGATATTTTCAAGGTTTTCCTCAAAATTGCCAAATTTCGACAATTTCAAACAACTTAAAATTCAAAATAACTTTGCGTGGATGTATCGGGCGTAGTATGTCAAGTAATTATGAAGCAGTTTCAGACTTTAGAATTCACGAAATTAGGGATATTTTCAAGGTTTTTTTTTCAAATATGGCAGATTTCGGCAATTTCAAATAGCTAAAACTTAGTAATATTTTTCCATGGATGTGTCCGGCAACGTATGTTTTTGCCACTATTCAATCGAAAACGAAACGCGGCAGTAGTTTGCGCATATAATTGACCGTATCGCGCGAGGGGGTCACTCTATCTTCCCTCCCCGGCCGCGCGCCCCGTCCGCTCTGAAAGAATAAGACGGCCCCCCTATTCGTAAATTTAAAATTCCTTAAATTTTAAAACTTCTTTGCACCGATGTATCGAGCATAGTCCGCCAAGTATTTAGCAAATAGTTTCAGCGAATATAATTAACGAAATTTAGGATATTTTTAAGGATTTTGCTAAAATCCCCAAATTTCGACAATTTCAAACAGCTTAGATTTCAAAATTCCTTCTCACGGATGGGTCGACCATAGTCTGCCAAGTATTTATCAAATATTTTCAAATTTTATAATTGACGAAATTAGGGATATTTTTAAGGGTATTGTCTAAATTCCCAAATTTCGACAATTTCGAACGGCTTAAATGTCATAATTTCTTTGCATGGTTGCGTCGGGCATAGGCTGCCATGTATTTAGCAAATAGTTTCAAATTTTATAATTAACGCAATTAGGGATATTTTCAAGGGTATTGTCAAAAGTCCCAAATTTCGACATATTCAAACAGCTTAAATTTCAAAACTTCTTTGCACGGATGTGTCGAGCATATTCTGCCACAACGTGTTACCCACATATGTAGCACCCATACCATGCAATACATGAACCGTCCGGCAAGAAGCAGATTATCGCCACATGTGGTAATAAAACCAAAACGTGATTGCCATCGCGCTTGAGAAGGCTCATCATCTCGCTCATGCAGAAAGTGAACAATTATAGACAAGCATAAGTGTGCGGTATGTAGATAAATAAGGCTGTAGCCTCTCCAGTTCAAGGCTTTGTTGTGTACAGTCTCGCCTGCTCTCTCTCCTGCGTCTCCCTTCGAGTGATGGGGGGGTGGGGGGTGGGCGGGGGGGGTGTGGGGGTGGGGGGGGGGGGGGGGGGTCGCAGCGATTACCTTTGTTATGCCATGCGCCTCTGCAACTGACGACCCATAGGGCGTTTGGAAGCGCACTAAGGTATCTCTGCGCCTTTCGCGTGGTAAGGCAGCGCAGTGGGATGCTCAGGGCAAGGATAACTGTATAGTAGGAGCTATACTATACTGTATAGTAGGAGCTCCTACTATACAGTTATCCTTGCTCAGGGGAAGCAAAACAGAGGTGAGGAAGGAGGGAGGGTAAGAGCGAAGGCAGAGGCGACAAGTTTTCTCCTTTGCCACCAAGCACCCTCTAGGTCGGCATAGTTCCTAATGTAGGCCTATCATCGACGTCCACCCCCCCCCCCTCACGCCCACAGCATTGATTGGAAAGTGTGCTGTGGTGTACCTTTGTAGCAGTTGGACCATGGAAGGTCAGGGTCGGCCTGTGCTGAGGCCGATTCAGCCAGCCCCGGTTGTCCCTCAGCATGTGACTGTTGTGGACCTGCCAATAATCGACAAGCGGAAGTGCAAATTCTGCGCAAAGGCGCTTCACAGGCCGGGCGACGCGAGGAAACACGAGCGCCTGTACTGTCCCAAGCGCCCTGGCCAGAAAGGCAGTAGAGAAGAGGTGGCCCACTATGAGGCAATCGAGGCAGCAAAGCTGGGACAACTTGACGCCGTCAAAGGGCGCATTGTCCACCTGGACGGCGAGATTGCCTCTTCCAGCCAGAGCTGCGCTCGTCTCGAACGCACCTTGCACAAGTCCGCTGACAAAGAAGGGAAGTTGTCGGCTCGCCTCCGCAAGCGGAAACAGCGGCAACTGGAGTGCTCTGCCTTTCGGGCCAGCCGCCGCCAGCATGAGGTTGTTGGTCAAATGGTTTCCGAACGCGCCAACGCGGAATGGCGACGCAGAATGAGGCAGCAGTTCCTGAGGCGATTTCGGACGAAGACCGAGTGCGCCAAACAGGTGCTAAAAGTGCTACAACGCTTCGCCCCTATCGACGACATAATCAAAATGGGGCTGGAGGCAGAAAAACGCAAGAGGCGACACAACACCTTTCTTCAAAGGTTGGACCGGAAGTCGCAGAAAGAAGGGACAAAGGCAGGGTACTTGCGCTCCCTACTTCTCTTGTTTGGTGCTGGACAAGTGGGGTCACGGGAAAAGTACGCTTCCTACCAGGTTGTTTTACACACTCATCATACACGAGCATATGTATTTGGATCCGGACTACACTCCCGCCACTTTTCCATTTCTAGAGAAACCTGCCAGCTGGAGAGAAGTTGGTACCGTACAAGAGACTAATGTCGTCCCTCCGACAGTCGACGAATCTCTATAAGGAACTTAGAGAAGTCCACGAGGACGGAAAGGTGGTCGGCTACTCTCGCCCAATCGAGGCCGTACTGAGCCGCCTTGGTGAATTGCTTCTTCGAAAGCATCAGGGGCCAGAAAACGTCCCGTGGCTCGCAGAACCAGGAACCCTCCACTTCACAATAGGGGCTGACGGTTTTCCTTGTGGTGAGCCAACTGCCAAGGGTACTCTCTTTCAGTGCACTTTGCTGTTTATTATGCCTACTGTACATTCAGGCTCGAAAGAGTGCACTGATTTTTCGGTTGGATTGGCCGAGTTCCGCGACAATTATCACTCTCCTTACCTGAACTTGCTTTGTTTCGGCGCTGAAACTGCAGAGAGCTCTAGCGCCTGTAAGAACTACTGTGCCGAGTTAGAAAAAGAGGTTCGCGCAGTCGAAGGCAAGAAAGTCCAAATACCGTATGGCAATGGTGGAGAGGCAGCTATCCAATTCAAATTCGCCATATTTTCTGGTAGTTGGATATTTTCTATAAGTTTGTATAAGATGCCAGATGGTATCTTAAGCTTATCTAAACGACACTACGCCAGATGCACTTAAGGTGAGTATGAATCTATGGGTTGAGCCATCTCTTGCTACTTTCTTCACTGCAGACTTTCGAGCAAGAATGTGACAAATACTTCAACTTGGTGGCATTGATTCGTGGGGGCAAGTATCACCGGCGGAATGACTTCACGATCGGTAGAGTGGTACCATTCCGCGCTCAGCAGTTGTTCAACAGGCTAGGAGTGGGACTGGGTATGCTCCACTATGTAACTTAGCTACTGGGTATGCTACTTACCCCTGCCCCTCCTTTACCCCTGTCCCCCCCCCCCCCCCCCCCCCCCTTACCCCTGCCCCTCCTTTAACCCTGTTCCCGGTCCGATACGGTAAACCAATACGTTTACCAGGTCTCGCCTCGATGCAGGGACGTGAGCACGTTCATGCTCTAGTGAAGGCCAATGCGAAACAGACCCAGAGGAAGGCGTCGTGGCGGTGGAAGCAGGTACATCTGTCCTATGCCATTCTGGACGAATGGATATGGTGCCAATTTCGCTGCCCTATGCTACAGATCTTCAGCTGTGCTACCACATGCAGTCGACTAGCGGATTGGAACGAGTGATCAAGAAGGTGCCGAACTGGCACTACGCGCCTGAACCTCAAGGTGGCACCTGCACCACCTGCCACCACCAAGGTTGCCGCTTCTGCGGTCACAATCACATCAAACGAACGGTAATGCGATCACTGATAGCGCTTGCAGAAAGTGGGGATCACACAAAATTGGCAAAGAACTTGCGCTGTCTACTGTGAATGTAAACTGAATGTGCGCTGTCTATTAAGAATTTGCGCTGTTTATACTGTACTGTGCTCCGCTGCTCTGTTTTTACCGATTCCAGCACACTGATCAACATATCGACGGTTAGGTATATGGCAAACAGTCAACTGCCATAACAGCTTTCACAGGCGATACTACAACTGCAAGCACTTAGAGAACCACACCTTGGCAGTGAAGTCCCAGGAACCTCCACATTTGTGGCTCAGTATGAAAGGCGCACTCTCGCTCACACGTACTTGGCACAGATAGCGAAGGGAACGCGCCTGCAGTCTCTCTGCTTCGGGTACAAAACTGAACAGTTTGTCCACCGTGTCCTGCGTGTTGATGGTCAGCGTGATCGACTTGGCTCGAGTGGACCTTTTGACGCCACCAGCAGCAAGTAGGCGCCCCTCCAGCAGGTGGAACAGACTGGCCGGAGTGTCGATCTTCAGCGTGGCCTCCAACAGTGGCTGCTCTGGAGGGGGGACAGTCTCCATTGGGGACAGATCCCCCTTCTGCTTCCCCTCGTCACCCTCATCAGCTTCATCCCCCGAAGAGGGGACTTCCACCTCGAAACCAAACAGCTCCTCTGGATTGTACTCCATCTCCTTTTGTCCCACTAAGGAGGGCCCGTGCACAGCCACCTTCCTCACTTTCACCTTTGCCGCCTGCAACATAGCAAACCATCGCATCCAACTGTTAGCCCATTTGGCGAGAGTAGGCACAACAAGCTGTGTGTGTAAAAAGTTCAACCTATACTTTGTGTCTGTCAAATCTTGGTGAAGAATATAGTTAGTTTCATTCGCATAATTAGCCGTATGTAGAGAAGGTATCTTGAAAACGTGTACCACTATTATGCAGCTATTACCACGATACGGTTGTCTGTACAACTGATCTAAAGCTCAGTGATATCGCCGCGTTCGCTATCTGGTATCGGCATGATACGACGCCGTTGATCTGAAGTTTTATACCTGTGGGAATACGGTACATCGAACAAAAAACTTGCCAACTGTTTGGTGCAGTCGTTCTCTACCAGGAATTTCGTTTGGTCGCGTATTTCTGCGTTATGACGCTTTTGTCAATTTATAGAATTTTGGCAAATTGTGGCGTATTTCTATACAAATCCACAATTGCAAACAATTTTGTTTGTGTTACAAATTATCCGCGGCCTATGCTCTTTCCATTTCTGAAGAAATTTCGCCGCTAGTCCATCAGGCGACAAAGTCGATTTTCGACATTTTTACATTTTAATTGTAAATATCTCTAAATTGCAATATTTCAAAACTGTAGAATCATGTCACAAATGCTTATTACCTTACGACCTTTTAATTTCTGCATTCACATTTGTCAATAAATGACGTTCTACTTTTGTCAATTTATGAAATTTTGACAAATAATTGCGTATTTCTATAAAATTCCACATTTGAAAAAAATTTCTTTTGTGCTACAAATTGTCCACGGCCTATGCTCTTTCCACTTCTGAAGAAATTTTGCCGCTAGCCCATCAGGCGAAAAAGACCATTTTCGACATTTTCATATTTTAATTGCAAATATCTCCAAATTGCAATTTTTTAAAACTGAAAAACTATGTCACAAGATCTTATGCCATGGCTTACGACGTTTCAGTTTCTGCATTCACATTCGTCACTAAATGACGTTCTATTTTTGTCAATTTATGAAATTTCGACAAACAATTGCGTATTTCTATCAAATTCCACATTGACAAAAAATTTCTTTTGGGTTGCAAATTATCAGCGGTCCGTGCTCTTTCCATTTCTGAAGAAATTTCGCGGCTAGCTCATCAGGTGAAAAAGTCGATTTTTGACATTTTTGAATTTTAATTGTGAATATCTCGAAAATGTAAAATTAGCAACAGAAACGGACATCGGATCCATACTCAGCGACCTTGACTCTACTTGACTACATATGTCATGTTTCTTACTCCGGTGGCACGGACGGACACACGGACGGACGGACACACACACACACACACATTGTCAACCGTATATATACACCTCGCCGCGCTGAGGCGCGGCGAAAAAACAGAAAAAATGTTTTTGTCCCCACCCCCACTCTAGAATTTGCACGCGCCCACGAGATGAATCTCTACTTCAAATTTTATGCCACAGAACCCTCCCCCCCCCCAGGAACCGGGTTTGGGCATTCAATCCGACCTCCTCCCCCTCACACTTCCACTTACGGTAGCTGGTAGCACTCACTCGGTCACTCGCACTTACACTCACACTTATGGTAGCTGGATACACAGAAAATGAAAACTCACCATTCTCTTGCAAATCCGCGTGTGCATTATCGTCATAAACTCTTTGAAGTGGACAGCCATCTCCAAAGAGGCTGGTAGGGCGACAGCCGTCGATGTACACTTGACTCTCAGGTGCTCAATGGACAAAACGCCAACAGTGTCAGTTGCTGCTCGCCAAAAATCCTCCGCACGCCTTCTGACAGACTCGCTCAACGCCACCGACTTCCCTGCGTCCTAAACAGAAGACAATTATCCTAAACCATAGCCAGTGACCTGGGGAGGGGGGGGGGGGGGGGGGGAATTTTATAATCGAAAAGGCCAAAATCGACCAGAATATTCACCGCCGAATAATTTAATAATTTTGATACATTTTGCATCAAAATTGATCTAAAAGAGGTGCTTTGGTCACCTTTTTGGCTGTTTTCGGGCACCCCCCCCCCCCCCCCCCCTCCCCCCCCCCACCCCCCCACACCCAAACCTGACGATCAATCGCACCTATGCCCCTGCCCCATAAAGGCCCAGAATCGTTCGAAACACCTTGTACAAACCATAGGACATGAGATAACTCACTGTGATGGCCTTGTTGATTTCACCCAAATAGTCTTGGAGCAATCCCATATTGAGCTTGTCCTGTAGAAACATAGCGGGTTGCTTGATGTCGAACGGGAAGGCCAGATTTGTGACTGATGTTGTGGTGATCAGCTGGCGCTGGGCTTCACCATAGAATCGGGAAATTCTGGCTCTGTCGGCGTCGTCAGGTTGGGGGCTCTTTGGCGAAGGCACTTCCACATTGCAGCTGGGGCAAACAATGTCGCCTGGCAAGTGCTCGTCAGCGAAGGTCTGCCTTCCAGTTGAAGCGCGAATGGCCTTCTGAGGGCGGGGGGCAAAAGTGACGCGGCGGATTTTGAAGGCATGTTCCGTAGAGAAGGAAGAGCCCTCGATGGCTCTGAGCTTTTCGAACTCTTTCTGCGCGTGCGCCAAATACCCCAAAAATCGCTGGTAGCTTCGTAGCCCCTTTCCGGTTGACACCGGCAGCTTGGGATCGTCTTCTTTGGCGTCCTTGAGATGACAGTCCCACTGCTTCTCGTAGGCAAGTCTGTAGGCCTCGTCCCAAAGAGGATTATAATCCTGGCCGTGTGTGACTTTCAGGACGCGCTCTCGGTCTTCCAGCCGCCTGCTCAACTTCTGGATCTCTTTCTGCCTATCCATTTCACAGATTTCGCTCTGATATTCAAGCCAAACTGCCTTCGAAATACGACGAGACATACCCAAGCGAGAGGCGGTGGGGAGCCCAAGCTTAGTATGCAAACTCGTTGAATTACGTACTTGCAATAATTAGTGCACGCGTTACGGGACGCAAGGCTGTGTTTACGTTGCGCGGCCACTAGGTGGCGCTGCGTCCACTCTACGAGCGGCTCGCCGTCCTCCCATAGGCGCGCTGTCTAACTTCTGCCAAACTAGGGGAAAGCACCACATCGACAGCAACGGTATCGTCACGATCCGCATGTGTGACCCAAAAGAAAAGGGCGTCGTCCCATTTAGACCCTCTTCATTCCGAAGTGAACCTGCGGCGAACATTCCTAATCCATTTATGGATCAGTACCCACTAGGCATCGAATGCCCAACAATGGCACAAACTTTCTATGGAAACTCGAGGTAACTGCGGCGATACTCCCCAAAGAAATGCTCAAGTTTCTATTCTGACACAATATTGAATATACTCCTCAAATGCACGACACACTATACAATGCCAATCAACCGTCATCGGGTACCCAGTTTTTACTCTAAGCTTGTTCTTCTTCTTTCTTGCTCTTCTGCTCTTCTTCATTTCTTCTTCTTGCTCAATTTCATTCACTTCTTCACAAAGTTTTAAAGAGTAGCTCTTCGCTGCGGTCGAGCTTTCAGACACTTCGGCCGCAAAGCAAATCATCTGTTGATATGGTGAGTGATAAGAAGACGAAGCGAATTCGAGCAATGTGACACTGAAGTCTGGCGATAATTGCCCTGCAGTCTACATTGGAGAGACGCAGCATCGCGTTTTCCCAAGTGATTGGAGGAGCACAGAAATGCCATTCAGTTTTCAGAGAGGGGACAGCGATCATTCGGGCCTATCCAAGCACTGTCTAGACATGGGCCATTCTTCCGCTGCGGACGATGTAAGAAGTCGAAAACGCCCTCCTCCACCAGACGCTCGTTTCGAGTGCGCAAGTCGCAGCTGAGCAGAACCATCGCCGACGCCGAGGAAGACGAGTCCACGTCCGAGTGCCGAGCCCGCATTCTACGAGAAATGTAGAAGATCCCAGAATCGTCTATTCGGCCGCATCCGCGTCAGCTCCGATCGCTGTCAAAGCAGCCAAATTGGCCTGTGAGCAACAGTTGGCTTTCAAAGTAAATTCGGCCAAGAAATTCTGTCCGCTGCAGGATTCAAATTTGGCGCCGACTCCCCATCGAAATTCGCGTTCGGCACATCACAAAACGAGGCACAGAGTCGCAAGGCACCCAAACTACCCAAAACGGGGCGCGAGTTGGAGAAGTGAGAAGTTACCTTCACCCACGGGGGTGGGATCGCTGCATTGCAGGTAGGTAGCAAGTAGGGTATTACCTCCCATCCATTCACGCCAATGTTACACAGCACCGTCGTGACAGTCACAACCTCCGCGCTTCACGCACACAACTGGTTTTCATATCTATTACACACTCCATGCCAAGTACTCGATGTCACACATCGACATTGAGATACATACAGTGTATGTAGGTATTCCACTACACACACTGTGAGCGCACTACTACAATGTTATACTCTGCCGTTGAAATGTGGTCCTTAGCCAAGGACAATGGACAATGGGCCGGTTGCATAAAGGACTTACAACTGTTGCAAGTCGTCAATTCAGTTGTAAGTACCGTATCCTGCTGTTCTAAAAGTTACAACGGTTGCATAAAACAAGTTGAGATTTAAGACAGTTGTAAGAAACTAGAATCAGTTGCAACTTTTGAACAGCTCGTAGCCTGTTTTATTTCCCTAAAACAGAGTCAAATCGATCGAAAGTTTCGAGTTTTTCGTCGCGCAATCTAATTCTGGGATTTCCCAACATGGCAATGCGGCTCATCCAGCGACGAATTGAAGTTGAAAACCAAAGAAGCATGAGAAGACAGAGGATTTTCCGAGATAGGCAGAATCCCTTAGAGATTTTTGACGATGGAGAACTTGTGAAAAGATTTCGGTTCAATTCTGTTGGGATACGACGAATCACAGACAGGCTTTCCGATCAGCTGCAACACAAAACTTCTCGAAATTGCGCCTTGCCTCCTTTGTATCAGGTGAGTACTTGTGATAATTGACGTCTTTCTTGGACACATCAAAGAACATTTAGGTGTGCTTGGCCCTCAAGTACTATGCCAGTGGAACGTTTCAAATCAACGTTGGTGACATGTGTATCCAAGTGGACAAATCCACAGTGTCACGGGTCGTGAGGAATGTGTCCTGCTGTATCTGCGATTTGAAAGACGACGTTATTCGCTTTCCCGACGGGGCTAATGCTGCCAAGAACGCGGCCAATTTCTACGAAATATGCCATTTTCCAAGGATTCTGGGCGCCATCGACTGTACGCACATAAAAATCCCAGGTCACGACACAAAACTGGGGAAGTATATAATTCTACATTTAACAGTTTGGACGTCATAACGCATTTCAGCTCCATCGACAAATCCCGTAGTTACAACTGTGGTAATTACGTTTGTGCAACACGCATATCCGTCTGTTGCAACTAAAACTGTTATAGTTCAGTTACATCAGAAATGGCCCTTAAAACAACATTAGATGCAACAGTATTTATGCAACCGGTCAAATGTATTGTATACATATGTTATGGTGTAACTTACGCAGTTTATCGTGAATTTTGCTATAAGCTTGAGACCGTCATTTCTCTCGAACTCCTCTTCGGACAAGTCCATTCCCAATGCCGCCGACAGCTCTTCCACATAAGCAGTGCGCTCTGAGCTTGATTTAACATAGTCAGGAAATCCACTCTTAGTCACCTGCCAATACAGGTACGGTATTCAATAGAGTTTCAAAATTAGGTACCTACATACCTTGAGTCGGCAGAACTTTTTGATGATCGTTTCAAAGAGTGTTGTAGTATCTTCCGGCCAGGACCACGACTCTGTTACGCCTGTATCATGGGATACACGCTATATAAAAGACTGCTGTCATCACTCAACATAGTCACTTTGCTTTGTGTAAACAATGGATTTAATTAGCAAGGAACTGCACGACCTACGGGGTCGACTCAACCAGATGACTCAACAAGCTGTGTGTGTAAAAAGTTCAACCTATACTTCGTGTCTGTCATATTTTGGTGAACAGTGCAGTGAACTTTGTACACATCGTTAGCCGCATCTGGAGAAAGTGTCTTGAGAATGTGTACCTACCTTAATACCAAGTGCAGCTATCCCAACGATCGGTTGTCTGTACAGCTGATCTAAAGCTCAGTGATATCGCCGCGTTCGCTACATATATGTTATCGGCATGATACGACGCCGTTTATCTGATGTTTCTTACCTGTATGAAAAGCCATCAGACGAAAATCTCGATTTTGACATTTTTTAAATTTTAACTTTAAATATGTCGAAATTGGAATTTATTAAAACTGTAAAACTATGTCACAAATTCTTATTGACACACGGCCTTACCATTTCTGCGTTCAAATTCGTCAAAAAACGACGTTCTATTTTGTTGATTTATGGAATTTTGAAAAATAATCACATATTTCTATTAAATTTCATATTTGCAAAAAAATTCTCTTGCGTTACAAATTATCTGCAGTCTATACTCGTTACATTTCTGAAGAAATTTCGGTGCTATATCATCAGGTGAAAAAGCCGATTTTCGACATTTTTAATTTTGATTGAAAATATCTCGAAATTGCAATTTTTAAAAACTGCAAAACTATGTCACAAATTCTTATTGGCATACGACCTTTCCATTTCTGCATTCACATTCGTCAATACATGACGTTCTATTTTTGTCAATTTGTGGAATTTTGACGAATAATCGCGTATTTCTATTAAATTCCGCATTTCCAAAAAAATTCTTTTGTGCTGCAAATTATCCTCTGTCTATGCCCTTTCCATTTCTGAAGAAATTTCAATTCTAGCTCATCAGACGAATAAGTCGATTTTCGACATTTTGGAATTTTAATTGCGAATATCTCGAAAATACAAAATTAGCAACACAAACGGACAACGGATCCGTACTCAGCGACCTCGACTCTACTTGACCACATATGTCACGTATTTTACTTCGGTGGCACGGACGGACGGACACACACACACACACAGACAGACATTGTCATCCGTATATATACACCTCGCCGCGCTGAGGCGCGGCGAAAAAATCAATTGAAGACTGCACTGTCCTATTGGCCAACGTTCGCAAGAAGCGAGATGACATTATAATGGTGATGGGCTGGCTGGATACGGTTGAGCGACGACTATTGTTGGAACAGGCAGCTGCTAAGAGAAACAAAGAGGATGACAAGACGGCCATTTGGCAACCTTTGCCACCCAACAAGCTACTGTCACAATTCATTTGCCGACGTCGTAAGAAACCGGAGCAAGATGGTGATGAGGCAGACACTGATGAAAGCTACATAGAGTACGAAGACGTGCGTGATGGTTAGATAGCAGAGACTCACCAGCCAGTTTGTAGCCACGTTCCAGGGCAAACTTGATTTCAACAGAGCAGAATACACCTGTATTACGCCTATCCTCTGTGCGATGCCTGCATTCGTTCTTGTTTAGGGTATCGGCGCATTTCGAGCATAGAGCGAACATTAGTCGCCCATCGGGTGACTTGACTTCTTCCACAGCACAGGTCTAGAGAGTGGTTTTTTTGTCTTCAAATTATAATAAATTTAAAAATCTAGCCTAGATACGCACAGAAATAGATTTGGTGGAGGGTCCATTGAGACTACATAAGTGCATGCCACTTTTTCTAGTAAAGGAAGAAATTCCTTCTCTGTGAATTGGCGGACCAATGCCCACAGCAGCTTTGAGTTGCACACCTGGATAGAGTGACACTCTGTAGTGGAGATGCATTAGGTATACAATTTGTAGGTATGTAAGGATATGTATATAGATATGTAACTGACATATCAAGGTAGTGGATTCTGTGTCAGTTTGGCCACACGGACATTCTGGCCACACGGACATCTTGGCCACACGGTCATTTTGGCCACACAGGTGCGTCATTTTGGCCAAAGGCTGCGTCGTTATGGCCAAAGGCTGCGTCATTATGGCCACATGGTGTGTCATTTTGGCCAAATGTGACCATACACTCGTAATTAATTCCACCTTCCGACAAAGATTTGCGGTCGTAATGAATTTGCAGGTAAAGCAAGCATGGCACAGTGACAATTCACAGAGATCGTCAGACGTCTGCTAGGTCTAGGTGTTGTTTTCCTTGGGTTGTTTGGGCATGAGCGGGCATCCGACGGCCTTCAGGTAGTGGGCGATGTTGGCGGGAGTCAGGAAGGTGCCGTTTTGCGCCTGGCAGTTCTGAAGGTGCAGAAGGAACTGCTCCTTCTCCCTCTGGATTCGGTGCTCTTTCTCTCTGGCCGACTGATCACGCAACGCTGGCAGGTAGGCGGGGTCCAGAAGGCGCCTTCTTTTGCTAGCAGCCGCATTGTGCTCCATCTGGGAGACGTGAAGGAATTGGCCGAGCGAAGGGTGCTGCGAACTGAAGTGCTGCCGGAGGCCATTGTGGTAGCCCTCTGCCCAGTTGGTAGTTCTGGGACCTCTGTTGTCCCAGTGACAGAGGGTTCTACGAATGTCCGCTCGCGTCCAGAAGTTCCGGTAGTACGTTGCGAAAGTGGCGGTTTTCCCATCGACGACTGCGTCGCCGACAATTGGCCGATTGGTGTCAATTGGTCCCTCAGTTGTCAGTTCCATCATGACTTGCTCTTGCAGCCAAGGAGGAAGGAGAGGCACGCCGAAAAACTGCTGAATCCACTTCCTGATTTGGTAGTGTGGACTGTCCCTTGTCGCCTTGTACTGGTCGCGCAGTCCTGAGTCGACAAGTCGTGAGCGTGGCTGTCCGCTTGGCTGTGTATTGCGATTGCGTACCATACTACACACACGAGCGCCTTTTGATGTCGCTTTCACAGAGTGTGGCCAAAACGACGCGGCGTTTGGCCAAAACGACGCGGCGTGTGGCCAGAATGACGCACCCTGTGGCCAAAATGACGCAGCGTGTGGCCAATATGACCATTGGCCAAAATGACGCGCCCGTGTGGCCAAAATGTCCGTGTGGCCAAAACGACCCAGTACCAGGTAGTGGACCTCTTCATCGTCTTTCGTTACCTATGTGATGGCGTCTGAAAGTAATTGTTCTTTGTTTGCGTGCTGTTGTGTCAGAATAAATAACACATTCATTCATACCTTACCGAAAACAAGTTGTCAATTTAGTGTGCCTGGCGACAAATGTACGATTCATCACTACACATGTAGTCGCATAGGCGAACAAATTATGCGTGGTCTGTGAGCGTTGGCTTGCTCTCCGTGAAATACGGTATGTAACGGTTGATTTCTTATTGGAACAGGCGCCCGCAGATATCGTACCTTATGTGTTACGTGCGCGAACTGTAAATACGAACTGGAAGTGTCGCTGCGTGTATAGTGTGCGTGCGACAAGTGTGTAGTACATATTGTATTGTACAGCCTTATTGCGAGTGTACGGAATTAATCTGGGTGCACACACACGGTCACGAGTAGATGACCATCTCACGTGTGAACACACGATGTTGTGCGTTTGTCGTTGCTCCGTTCGATTGATGCCACAAGTACATATGTAAGAGCGATATCACCACTCACAACTGTGCTATGTGCTAACAGCGCGCAAAGTAAGACTGCGAATGCATTGTACTCAGTGTGGACTGAATGTTGGGCGCGAACAGACCACGCAGAATTTGTTCGCCTATGCGACTACGTGTGTAGTGATGAATCGTACATTTGTCGCCAGGCACACTAAAATACACCCCCTGTTCATCATCGCATAACGTAAATTTTACGATCTAAAATACACAGCCTGTTCATCATCAGTTTTCAGTGGGACGAACAAATTCACCTGTCTTTACCCCCCAGTGGGGGGGGGGGAACTTTCCCGAAATATTTTATTGAAATAATATTTGGGACACCTATGCAGGGCCTCCTGAACGAGCGGGGGCACTTTGAGGCACGCACAAAACTTAGCAGGACAATTTTGGGACACCTATGCAGGGCCTCCTGAACGAGCGGGGGCACTTTGAGGCACGCACAAAACGAACAGGATAATTTTGGGACACCTATGCAGGGCCTCCTGAACGAGCGGGGGCACTTTGAGGCACGCACAAAGCAAACAGGATAATTTTGGGACACCTATGCAGGGCCTCCTGAACGAGCGGGGGCACTTTGAGGCACGCACAAAACTTAGCAGGACAATTTTGGGACACCTATGCAGGGCCTCCTGAACAAGCGGGGGGGGGGGCACTTCGGGGGTTGGTGTTATATGCGCGCAACCGTCGGTGGGAAGAATGGAAGGCGACTGGACGAGATCCTGATTGATGGACGTTAGAGTGTGATCTGGAGAAGGAGAAGGAGAGGAGAAGACTTCACCTCCCGCCGTTGGGACACGAAACGCGCCGCGATCCTTTTGCGCCTGTAACTTTTGCTACACTGTACCGATTTTCACCAAATTTGGAATTTAATCTATTGATGATAAAATTTTTTAGTGTACCAAATTTCAACCAATTCCGTCTAGCACAGCCCTAGGAATAAATATCGTGACGATGGGAAAAGGCGCGCGCGGCCTGGATGGAACATACAAATGTATTATGGTCTGGCGCTGCCGCGCCAGCCATGATATCCACCGACAACCCATAGACCACACTGCTGCGGACAAATCTCAGACGCAGATCGATGTTTAGGGACGGCATCGATTTATTCGAACCGAACGTCCCTGCCTCTGCTGATTCACGGATGTTTGAAAGTTTCCTCCTCCTGAGTTCCCTCCTTCAAACGTTTGGCTAATGGACTGTGCCTCTCATTCTCGCCGTCACACCTGCGTTTCTTTCTATAGTGTAGCAGTCACGCACACAGTCATGCCCTGTGCAAATGTGATAGACATTTGTGGACTACAACGTACACACACAACGCGCCATAGCGACAGAGGACAAATCTCAGACGCAGGTGGCTCGGCTTGCCTAGGTTAGCACGCGCGTCTCGGTGTGGCGTCTTGCGTACTGTAGGTAACTTTTGAACATTCGTGCAAATCAATAGTCGTTTTCAAAACGTTCATTCTCGTTCGTTTCGCTTCTGTGTTCTCTTCTTCAACGGTCGCTGATGTTGGTTATTACAGTGCAACTTTCGATGGTCCAATTGGCAAAACACGCACCACAACCCTGGTTTTTTCGCCGCGCCTCAGCGCGGCGATGTGTATATGTGTGACCGGGAGAACCCGTCTTCAGTGAAAACTCGGATATCCGGGTTTTCACTGAGTTGGTTAGTGAAAACCCGGATATCCGGGTATTCACTGTTGAGTTAGTGAAAACCCGGATATCCGGGTTTTCACTGACAGGTTAGGGAAAACCCGGATAATTCTCCGATATGCTCAAAATCGCGCAATACACTGCTAGAACTATATTTCCATTGCCTGTAGGCCGTTTGGTTCCTTCCAAATCAGGCTATGCTTAGGCTCGCCCTGCGCCCACAGTCCACAAGAGTCAGTCGGCGTCGCAGTCTGGCGGGTCGAAACTTAGGCTTAACGCGACCGGTGACCGACTTCAGGGCGCGCGGAGCGCGCCCTGAAGTTGGTGGTCGCGCTAAGCCTCAGTTGAGACCCGCCAGGCGCGACGTTGACCGAGTTTTAGTGCAAACTGTAAGTGAGATAAACACTCCTCCATATACTTCACCTCCTGCTTAGGCCGGCTGTGCCCCCTCCCTCTGTACTAATGCTTGCGAAACCTTTCATTCGTGTGCAAACTGTAAGCGGGATGCACATTCCCCGTATACTTAGAGGCCTGTTGAAGCCAAACGTGCCAATTGGCCGCAAACATTTGGCATTGTGAAAGAGGCGGCTCGGCAAAGGTCAAGGTATTGCATAAGATCGCACGTTTCGCACTCCATGGTCTGTCTCGCGCAACAAACAGCGCGATTTGCCATTCAAGAGCACTTGTTTCGTCAGCAGTGTTGAAAACTATAGAAGCCTTGATTTCTACGTTATTTCTTCGAAAAGATTAGTGAAAACACAGCTATCATGATTTTCACGATCCTCTCACGAAATCTCGCATATCCGGGTTTTCACTAAACTTTCAGTGAAAACCCGGATAATTTGACATTATCCGGGTTTTCACTAACCAGTCAGTGAAAACCCGGATATCCGGGTTTTCACTAAGTCGACCAGTGAAAACCCGGATATCCGGGTTTTCACTGGATCCGGGTAGTCACGGTAACATATATACAGATGACGATGTGTAGTCCGCGAACTATTTTGTCCCGCCGAAGTAAAACACGTGACAGATGGCGTCAGGTAGAGTCGATGTCGCCGATTACGGATCCGATGAGATTTGCTGTTGCTAATTTCAAAATGAGAGTGGGTGTAACATTTGAAGTTTGAAATTTTTCGACAAATTATCTCTATTTGCAATGTTACGGTGCTTACGGGGCATATCGATCGTGCGGACGTGCTAAAGCACCGTAGTCAGCTGAATAGACGCCAGCTGAGAGTATAAGAGCGCCGTTTTGAGAAGCGTTGTGATGCGACAGCATGGCGTAGGCGGGAAAGCCGCCGGATCGCGCGCAAAAACGTGCGAGCTGACCGAGGTTCAATCCTCGGCGACCATTTTGCTTTTTTTGCTGCGCTTTATTCTGGTACAGCTGAAAACTTTACATGAACGGCGTCGTATCATGCCGAAAACATATAGCGAACGCGGCGATATCACTGATCACTTAGATCAGCTGTACAGACAACCGTATCGTGGTAATACAGTAGCTGCACTTGGTTTGTAGCAGACATTCTCAAGCTAATTTCTCCAGATGCGGTTAATGATGTGTATAAGTTCACTATACTGTTCACCAAGATGTGACAGACACAAAGTATAGGTTGAACTTTTTACACACACAGCTTGTTTCGCCGCGCCTCAGCGCGGCGAGGTGTATAGGTATATACGGATGACAATGTCTGTGTGTCTGTGTGTGTGTCTGTGTTTCCGTGGCGCCGAAGTAAAGTACCGTAAATCCTCCAATAAGCGCCCCCCCTCGAATAAGCGCCCCCCTCCAATAAGCGCCCCTCCTAGAGGAAGGTTGAGAAAATAAGCGCCCCCCCTCCAATAAGCGCCCACCTTTTGTTAGTACTAGCAGTACTAGCGCCACCATATGTGCTCTGTGACCACTCCTAACACAAGATTGGGCTACATATGACAGCACTACTACTAATTGCAGGTATTCTGATCAAAAGGTGCACACTTTCAGTCTAAAATCTATGCAGATGTACGCAGGAATGTGAACACAATGGGGAATTTTGCTGAAATTTTGGCACTCCTGAGGGGTCGAGTTAATAAGCGCCCCCCCTCGAATAAGCGCCCCCCCTCCAATAAGCGCCCCTCCTAGAGGTAGGTTGAAAAAATAAGCGCCCAGGGCGCTTATTGGAGGATTTACGGTATGTGACATATGTGATCGAGTATAGGTAGTCAAGGTCGCTGAGTACGGATCCGATGTCCGTTTTTTCGCCCGGCCTCAGCCGGGCGAACCCCTACGAGAGCTTATCGTGCGTGCGTCCGTGCGTCCGTTCGTGTGTCACGCTCTTAGATCTCAGCGTTGGTAAGTCGTAGGAAGGCGATCTTGGGCTTTATGGATAGCTCTCGACTCACTGGTAATGTCGCTAAGAGACTTCGAAATTCAAAAGTTTGAATTGCGCGCGCTACAGTAACCCGAAGGTCAAAACTTAAAAGGGCTCTAACTAGCTCGTCTTACGTCGTAGAGCGGCGTGCGATAGCTCAACTAAAAGGTCTCGACGTGCTCTTTCGTTTGGCATTAAAACTTTTGTTAATTACGCAAACACGCAACACGAAAAGCGACAATCTCGCGTTTTTAACGCAGAAATCGCTCTAACTCGTCCAGCGTACGTCGTACGGAGACGATCTTGGGTTGGTTGGATAGCTCTCGACTCACTGATCATTTGTTCTTCTATCGGTCGAAACTCAAAAGTTTGAATTTCGGGAGCTACAGTAACCCAAAGGTTTAAAACGCAAAACTTATCTAACTCGCTCGTCTTCCGTCATAGAGAGACGATCTTGAGTTCCTTGAATAGGTTTCGGTACACTGATAATTCCGTTAAGAGAAGTCGAAATTCAAAAGTTTGAATTGCGCGCGCTACAGTAACCCGAAGGTCCAAAACGCAAAACGGATCTAACACGCTCGTCTTACGTCGTAGAGCGGCGTGCGATAGGTCAACTAAAAGGTCTCGACGTGCTCTTTCGTTTGACGTTAAAAATTTTCTTAATTACGCAAACACGCAACACGAAAAGCGACATTCTCGCGTTTTTAACGCATAAATCACTCTAACTCGCTCAGCGTGCGTCGTAGAGAGACGATCTTGAGTTGATTGGATAGCTCTCGACTCGCTGATCATTTGTTCTTTTATTGGTCGAAACTCAAAAGTTTGAATTTCGCGAGCTACAGTAATCCAAAGGTTCAAACAGCAAATGGGCCCTAACTCGCTCGTCTTACGTTGTAGAGCGGCATTCGTTCGACCGTTTGAAAGCTTACGTGGAGGCAGTTGTTGAACGGTCATTCCTAAAGAAATACTTTTGCTTTTTTTAAACCCTTGTCTTACGAACAACTTTGTCTGCTAAAAAAATTAATCCGGGCGATCCCAATGTTGCCTTGCAACAACCGCTCAGAAATG
>JASAMZ010003770.1:0-40363 GCA_030248115.1 Linhomoeus sp. GSCO2_2
TATGCACCTCGCCGCGCTGAGGCGCGGCGAAAAAATGTTATTACTTTAAGCTTGTTTATGCACAGTACCGTTGGCCAGTCGAGGCTAAGTCGTCTTCAATTCGCAGCTCGACGAAATTCCACAAGCACGGATGATAGGCAAAATGCAGGATATCTCCAGCAAACGCAAACTCGATTGTTTGACCTTCCTTTCCCTGGAACAAGGTCAGCATCTCATAACACAGCTTCTGCTGTATTTTAAGAATTAAAAGATGCTTTATTACCTAGTACACTAGCACATGTCAATAATTACGCGCCATATTCCATCCAGAATGCGCACTTGCGTTCTACCTCGCTACGTAGACCGCAGAAGCGGTGGCAGCAACATCATATCGAATTCAAAATGCGCGATTGAAGACACTAGCGAACTGACCTCAATTACCCACGTGCAGTCGAGCTTTTGCCATGTCTGACCATCTGAATAACCCGGAGTGCTTATTTCCTTCCAGTCGCTTTCTGCGGTAAGAGTATCTCCACACGGCGCTGAAGAATGCAACACTAGTGATTCGTTTTCTTGTCTAATGTACATACTATGTGTAGACGTGTAACAGTTCGCGCTTACAAGTTTTCCTGTTTTCGCACCGATCTCCTTCAAAGCCTTCTGGGCACACACACTGGCCACAGTTCTTTGGATTTGCGTATCCTCCGTTCTTGCAGTTGTTCGTGGAGCAAGTATCTGAATGAAAGGCATCATCAATATCTGCATATTGTTTGCGTCAAACTGATGAGCGCGTCGATATTTGCGTTCGCGTTATGGTACCGGTAGGTTGTGCAAGCAGTGTTATTTGAAGTAATGGTAACTTTTGAAATTTCCAAACAGGGTAAGTAAAAGTAAGTAAGCTCGTCCAAAACAAAACCGGGTAATTAAAAGTAAGTATACCCGATTTCTGGAAAACCGTGTACCCAATTCTACCCGATTTTTTTGGTCACTCTGTGTAAGTAAATACCGGGTACGCCTAAAAGAAACCGGGTAAGTACCAAGAAAGTATACCTTGTTTTCAAACACTTGTTAAAACTGGGTAAGCATTCACCCAGGTTTTCAAGTTGCCATACTACTTGAAATCTGTAGATAAATAGGAAAAATTCGGACGTGAGAAAGCTTCGGACAATTTGGATAATACCCCTTTGTTCAAACTTTTCTTCACCACGCGGCAAGTATGTACCTGTTGCATTCACTTACTGCAATCACTCCAGAAAAGGTTACTGTCAAACATGCCAATCACAAATTTCAAAATAGGTCCTTTAATCCAACAATGCTCTCTATCAATGTTTTGAACACACTCTGAAAACTATTTTGCGAAAAAATTTGGATTTTAGAGTTAGCAAAATTAGACGTACCGGTACCAGTTTTCGATGCTTTTACAACAAATCGACAAATTTTGGCAATTTCAAACGAATATAGTTTGGCGATGTCTTGTATGTGTCTGGCCTAGTCTGCCAACCATATGTCAACAAGCTCCGGTATTAAATAGTTGAGTCTGTATTCTGACTGACATTGCATAGAGTTGCGTCCTTTCTGCAGAGAGTGCGAGAGCTCATCGCCCGTATTGCTCCGCTTCACGAGCTCCCCCTTCGCAAGAGGGTATTGCTTAGCAATATTGATATCGCCCGGAATTTGGTTTTTAGAGCAAGAAAATCCCTCTTTTGAGCAACGCTTTAAAAAAGTGACAAAAACTTGTTAACGTTTTGACAAACATATGATAGAGCACAAAAGAACGCACTATGAGCAATAAAGCCGTGTCGTACTTCTGTCCATGGAGCAAAACGAAGTTTATTTTTCTTGGCGCGCGTAGTACGTAGCGAGCCTTGGAATGAAGTGCCGAGTGTCGCTCTAATCGCAACATGAGCAATTCAGAAAGTTCCAGAGTAAAACTCAAAACTATTGTTTCTGTGGTGCGTGTTTTAGTCAATTACAAAATGCTTGCTGCCACATGAAAGAGCACGCCGAGAGCTTAAAATTGACGTGTCGATTGCCGCTCTATGACCTAACACGAGCAAGTTAGAACCGTTTTGTGCTTTTGCACCTTCGGGTTACTGTAACACACGAAATTCAAATTTTCAAGTTTCGCAAATAATCCGTGAGTCGTGAGCTATCCACTGAGCTCGAGATCGTCTCTCTACGACGCAAATCAAGCGAGTTAGAGCGATTTTAGTGTTCGAATCTCGAGAATGGCGGTTCCCGTGGTGCGTGTTTGCGTAATGTTAACAAGCTTAGAGTAAAAACTGGGTACCCGATGATGGTTGATTGGCATTGTACAGTGTGTCGTGCATTTGAGGAGTATATTCCCTAGAGTGTCAGAATAGTAAGTTGAGCATTTCTTCGGGGAGTATCGCCGCAGTTACCTCGAGTTTCCAAAGGTAGTTTGTGCCATTCTTGGGCAATCGTTGCCTGTAAGGCGCATTGGTGTGTACTGATCCATAAATGGATCAGGAATGTTCGCCGCAGGTTCACTTTGGAATGAAGAGGGTCTAAATGGGACGACGCCCTTTTCTTTTGGGTCACAAATGCGGACGGTTACAGTACCGTTGCTGTAGATTGCAGAACCGCACAGTGAACACCGGACACATCCATGGAAAAATATTGCTAAGTTTTAGCCATTTGAAATTGCCGAAATCTGCCATGTTTGAAAAAAACCCTTGAAAATATCCCTAATTTCATGAATTCTAAAATCTGAAACTGCTGTATAATTACTTGACATACTACGCCCGATTCATCCACGCAAAGATATTTTGAAATTTAAGTTGTTTGAAATTGTCGAAATTTGGCAATTTTGAGAAAAATCTTGAAAATATCCCTAAATTTGTTAATTATAAAATATAGAACTATTTGCTAAATAGTTGGCAGACTATGCCCGACACAACCATGCAAAGACATTCTGAAATTTAAGCTATTCGAAATTGTCAAAATTTGGGAATTTTAGCAATACCCTTAAAAATATACCTAATTTCGCTAATTAGAAAATCTGAAACTATTTGCTAAATACTTGGCTGACTATGCTCGATACATCCGAGCAAAGAAGTTTTGAAATTTAAGCCGTTTGAATTTGTCGAAATTTTGGGAATTTTGACAAAACCCTTGAAAATATCCCTAATTTCATTAATTATAAAATCTGAAACTATCTGATAAATACTTGGCAGACTATGCTCGATACATCCGTGCAAAGAAGTTTAGAAATTTAAGCTATTTGAATTTGTCGAAATTTGGGAATTTTGACAAAACCCTTGAAAATATCCCTAATTTCGTTAATTATAAAACCTGAAACTATTTGATAAATACTTGGCAGACTATGCTCGGCACATTCGTGAAAAGAAATTTTGAAATTTAAGCTGTTTGAAATTGTCGAAATTTGGGAATTTTGACAAAAACCTTGAAAATATCCCTAATTTTGTTAATTATATTTGCTGAAACTATTTGCTAAATACTTGGCAGACTATGTTCAATACATCCGTGCAAAGAAGTTTTGAAATTTAAGCTGTTTGAATTTGTCGAAATTTGGGAAATTTTACAGAAACCTTGAAAATATCCCTAATTTCGTGAATTCCAAAATCCAAAACTATGTCACAAATTCATCGCGTAGTATGCCCTTTCCATTTCAGCAAAAACTTTGCCGATACGACTTGTAAATAAAAGTGTCATTTTTGACATTTTCATATTTTAATAGTAGATATCTCGAAATAGGGAAATTAGCAACAGAAACGGACAACGGCACGTTACTCAGCGCATTCGACTCCATCGGGTGGCACTAACCGTCATGTCTAGTTTTGTGACACACACAGACACACGAACGGACATTAGCGTCCGTATATATACTCGCCGCCCTGGGGGCGGCGAAAAAATTGTTGCTGCCGCATAAAAGAACACGTCGAGAGCTTTCACCTGACGTGTCGATCGCCGCCCTACGACGTAAGACGAGCGAGTTAGAGCCGCTTTGCGTTTTCGGACCTTTGGGTTACTGTAACTCGCGAAATTCAAACTTTGAGTTTCGACCAATGGGAGAACAAATGATCAATGAGTCCAGAGCTATCCAAGGTGCTCAATATCACCTCTCTACGACGCAAGACAGACGAGTTAGAGCCGTTTTTCGTTTAAAACCTTCGGGTTACTGTAACTCGCGAAATTCAAATTTTTGAGTTTTGACCAATGGTAGAACAAATGATCAGCGAGTCGAGAGCTATCCACTGACCTCGAGATTGTCTCTCAACGACGCAAGTTGAGCGAGTTAGAACGATTTTAGCGTAAAAATGTCGAGAATGGCGTTTTCGGCGGTGCGTGTTTGCGTAATTGAAACAACTTTTGCAGTCGCATGAAAGAACGCGTCGAGAGCTTTCACCTGACGTGCCGAATGCCGCTCTACGACGTAACACGAGCGAGCTAGAGCCGTTTTGCGTTTTGACCTTCGGGGTACTGTAGCGCGCGCAATTCAAACTTTTGAATCTCGACTTCTCTTAGCGGAATGATCAGTGAGTCGAGACCTATTCGTAGAGCCCAAGATCGTTTCTCTACGTCTTTCCAACGCCCAGATCCGAGAGCGTTACGTACGCACGTACGCACGAAACGCACGCACGCACGCCGAGCTCTCCTAGGGTGTCGCCCGGCTGAGGCCGGGCGAAAAAATAGATTCAGATTATATTATTTTCGATAGTACCGGGTGTTCTGTAAATAAGCCCCCCACTTCGAATAAGCCCCTTCAGAACAAGCGGGACCTATTGACGTATGGATGTGACTCGCTTGGCTAACGTGCTTGACAAACGGGATTCATACGGGTAACCTACGAAGGCAAAAGGTAACGTAACTCGCCTGGGTAACGTACGCAACAAACGGGACACGTTTGGGTGACTTATGGGGCGAACATAACTCGTCTTGGTAACGTGCTGGACCACTGAGACCGGTCTAGTAGCGTAGCTACATATGTAGTATATCACATATCGATTGGATTCCTATGCGTATTGGCGGCTCTTCGATTTAACGTTTAACAAAGTCAAAATTGAGGCTAGGCCCCCACATCACGCACACGACGTTGAGTTCTGCTGACCCACTGTCGCACTCTATGTACCTTTGCAGTAGGCGTCGTTGACTCGTTTGAGGTCGTAAAACGTTGGCCCAAAGAGGTTTTGAAAGCTGTTCTCCATTGCAGCATACTTGCTCGTGGGCTTGATAAAGACGTTTCCTTCATCCTTAAGATATCACAGTTTGTGCAGTCTCAACGCATCTTATGTTTACAAGTGTATATCCTGCAGAGAGCTCAGATAATCTTATTTCGCCGCTTCTCGGCCCGGCTAGGTGTACATTGTATGTTGCAGGCAATCCCCGTATTCAGGCAATGCCGGTACATGTGATACGAGGATTCCCCGACGCATCAGGTAATTTCCATTTCAAAGTGGAACTTGTCGCAAGCGCTAGCAAGGAAGGAGCACAGCCACAGCTAAGGAGGCGGTGAAGTGTATGGAGGAATGTTTACCCCACTTACCGTTTGCACTAGAACTCTGTCGACGTCGCAGTCTGCGGGTCTCAGCTGAGGCTTAGCGCGACCACCAACACGCGCCAGGCACGACGTCGACAGAGTTTTAGTGCAACCTGCTGATGGGTGCACAATCCCCCATATACTTCACCATATGCCGCTCAGGCTCAATCCCCCATATACCGCTCAAGCTGGAGTGAGCCCCCTTTCGCTCGAACGAATACGCTTTCTGGACGCCTAGAAGGCGAATTTCAGGGAAGTTCACCCTTAGTGGGAGTGAAGACGGGTGAATTTGTTCATAGGGTTATGAACAGGTTGCGTATTTCATGCCCTGTCTACCATGCAACCACACAAACAGCGTAACGTACGACTAACTGTGTGTTAGAATTATATCAATGCTCCATTCGTTAGTTACATTTCATGTAAAAGTGACTAAGGGCAAAAAGATAAATATGTTCCTGGTGTGAAGCATGTACAAGCAATAGTATTAAGCGATATTCCACTAGTGTAACAAATGCGGCGCTTCGCGCCGCCCACCAATTTGTAAGAGAAATATTAGTAGGTGCCGGCATTAATTCAGGGAAAGCATTTTCGACTAAAATTATCCACACAAAACTGCGCAAAGGTCACAACGACACGCTAAGGTGTGCCGAATATGTTGCCGCGTGTCGTTGTGACCTTTGCGCAGTTTTGTGTGGATAATTTTAGTCGAAAATGCTTTCCCTGAATTAATGCCGGTACCTACTAATATTTCTCTTACAAATTGGTGGGCGGCGCGAAGCGCCGCATTTGTTACACTAGTGGAATATCGCTTAATACTCTTGCTTTTACATGCTTCACACCAGGAACATATTCATCTTTCTGCCTTTAGGCACTTTTACATGAAATACTCTTACTTTTTTATTGGCTGACCCAGTCAACCAATCAACTTAAACGAGTAGTCCACCTTGAGACATGAATGTTTAGGCTCTCGAACGAACGGAATCCTTTCTAGTAACGTACGAGGCGAGTAGGAAAATTTTGGGGCACGTATGCAGGGGTTCCTGAACGAGCGGGAACACTTTGTGGCACGCACAAAACGAGTAGGACAATTTTGGGGCACGTATGCAGCGGCTCCTGAACTCTGCCAAGAAGCTTCAGGAGGGACAGGGGTAAAGGGTAGGGAGGGACAGGGGCAAGGGGATTGCAGGACACAATGAGAGCGAGGGTTATGGTTTTGAGGGTCAAGAATCTTACCCCTTGCTTTGTATGCAGGTAAAAAAATCTGACCCCTTGCACAGGTGAAGGCGAAAAATCTCACCCCTTGGTTTGTATGGGGTATAAAAACTCTGGCCCATTGGTTTGTGTGAAGTGCGCTATTGGATTCTCTTCTACAGGGAGGTTGTGCGTTGACAGATGGAGTCTGAGGACCCTCATGAATCAATTCTTCTCGTTAAGACGGTTTATTTGAGCCCCAACACGACTAGGTTCGGATAAGGGAACACTGAGTACTGGCCGGACCACGTGGGTCGCCGATGGCGCTATTGGATTCCTCTCGTCGAGACGGTTTCAACGAACCCCAACAACGCCATGTTCCGACCAACCAATCAAAAGTTGTGGCCTGACCACGTTTGCGTGGCCGCCGCGTGGACGTGATGCGTGGTATGCCTGTAGACGGGCACGTTGACATCGTAGTCCGTAAACGAGGAAGGGTCACTGGTATGCCACTTTTAGAGGTCAATGGTATGTCACTGACAGGTCACTGGTAGCTTGGACTTGTTGATTTTGCTTGAGCTTATTAGAGACGCTCGCACAAAACGAGTAGGACAATTTTGGGAGACGCATGCAGGGGCTCCTGAACGAGCGGGGGAACACCTTAAGGGTCGCACAAAACGAGTAGGACAATTTTGGGGTAGGTATGCAGGGACTCCTGAAAGGGGGGGGGGGCGCTTAGATGCTGCACTGTACGCGCACAACCGTGGGTGGGTACAACAATAGAAGGCGACTCGACGAGATGCTGATGGACGTTAGAGCGTGACGTGAAGAAGGAGGAGGAGGAGGAGAAGGAGACGGAGAAAACTTCACCCCCCTCCCGTGGGACAAGAAACGCGCCGTGATCCTTTTTGCGCCTGTAACTTTCGCTACACTTAACCGATTTTCACCAAATTTGGAATTTAATCTGTTTATGATAAAGTCCTTTAGTGTACCAAATTTCAGCCAATTCCGTTCAGTACAGCCCGAGAAATAAATATCGTGACGATGGGAAAAGGCGCGCGCGGCCTGGATGGAACATATCATGGTCTGGCGCTGCCGCGCCAGCCATGATTCGCATTAGCAGTGCTCGAGCAGTTCGATACTCACGTCTTTTCCGGGGTAGTGCATGATGGAGCCGAAGTCATACGGCACCTCGGGGCTAGCGCATGTTCCGCAAATCTCGTAGTTGTTGTCACTGAGTAAACTGTTCGTCACGACAACGTACTCGTCTCGCTTTGGCCGCTGGTGCTCGTGCCACAAGCCGATGACATGGCCCAATTCGTGAACGATTGTGCTATGCTGAAATGATGTGGTGAACAAGCTCCTGTTCCAACAATGTAACAGGCTTCGGTATTTGAGTTTGTATTCTGACTGACATTGTATATTTTGAGCAGTGGCGTAGCAAGGGGGTGCAGGGGGGGGGGGGGGGGGCAAATGCCGACCTCAGATGCCGGCCAGTAGAACAAATTTTTGCCTGCGGCGCTATGAATGATAAAATTTTTACCTGCGACGCTGTAAATACTGGAAATTGTGCCTTCAAAACCAAAAATGGCGAAATTTTCGCCTACGGTGCTAAATATACGAAAATTAGCACTAAAACAGCAACATAATTTTTGCCCCCCCCCCTAAAATTTTTTGGCCCCTCCCAGTTGCCAATCCTGGCCACGCCCCTAATTTTGAGCACGTAGAATCGCTGCCCCTATTCCTCTGCTTCATGAGCTCTCGCTTCACAAGAAGTAGTATTGCATAGCAACATTGATTTCACCCACGATTCGGTTTTGAGCTAGAATATCTCCCTCTCAGGCCCCGCTTTAAACAAGCTCCGGTATTAAAAAGTTGAGTTTGTATTCTGACTGACATTGCAAAGAGTTGCGTTCTTTCTGCAGAGAGTGCGAGAGTTCATCGCCCGCATGCTCCGCTTCATGAGCCCCCGCTTCGCAAGAGGGTATTGCATAGCAATATTGATTTCGCCCGCGATTTGGCTTTTAGAGCAAGAACATCCCTCTTTCAAGCAACGCTTTTAAAAAAGTGACAAAAACTTGTAAAAGTTTTGGCAAACAATTGACAGAGCACAAAACAGCGCACTACGAGCAATCAAACCGTGTCGCACTTCTGCATGTAGCAAACAGCGATCGTAGTGTTAAAATATCGAGAATGGCGTTTTCTGCTGAGCGTGCTTGCGTTATTGAAAACATTCTTGCTGCCGCGTGAAAGAGCACGCCGAGAGCTTTCACCTGACGTGCCGATTGCTACTCTACGACGACGTAAGACGAGCGATTTAGAGCCGTTTTGTGCTTTTGCACATTCGAGTTACTGTAACTCGTGAAATTCAAACTTTTGAGGTTTGACCAATGGGAGAGCAAATGATCAGTGAGTCGGGAGCTATCCGAGATCGTCTCTCTACGACGCAAGTTGAGCGCGTTAAAGCGATTTCAGCGTCAAAATGACGAGAATGGCGTTTTCCGCAGTGCGTGTTTGCGTAATTGAAAAAACTTTTGCTGACGCATGAAAGAACACGTCGAGAGCTTTCACCTGACGTGTCGATTGCCACTCTACGACGTAAGACGAGCGAGTTAGAGCCGTTTTGTGCTTTTGCACCTTCGAGTTATTGTAACTCGCAAAATTCAAACTTTTGAGTTGCGACCAATGGGAGAGCAAATGATCAGTGAGTCGGGAGCTATCCAAAAAGCTCGAGATCGTCTCTCTACGACGCAAGTTGAGCGCGTTAGAGCGATTTTAGCGTCAAAATGCCGAGAATGGCGTTTTTGTGTGTGTGTGTGTGTGTGTGTGTGTGTGTGTGTGTGTGTGTGTGTGTGTGTGTGTGTGTGTGTGTGTGTGTGTGTGTGTGTGTGTGTGTGTGTGTGTGTGTGTGTGTGTGTGTGTGTGTGTGTGTGTGTGTGTGTGTGTGTGTGTGTGTGTGTGTGTGTGTGTGTGTGTGTGTGTGTGTGTGTGTGTGTGTGTGTGTGTGTGTGTGTGTGTGTGTGTGTGTGTGTGTGTGTGTGTGTGTGTGTGTGTGTGTGTGTGTGTGTGTGTGTGTGTGTGTGTGTGTGTGTGTGTGTGTGTGTGTGTGTGTGTGTGTGTGTGTGTGTGTGTGTGTGTGTGTGTGTGTGTGTGTGTGTGTGTGTGTGTGTGTGTGTGTGTGTGTGTGTGTGTGTGTGTGTGTGTGTGTGTGTGTGTGTGTGTGTGTGTGTGTGTGTGTGTGTGTGTGTGTGTGTGTGTGTGTGTGTGTGTGTGTGTGTGTGTGTGTGTGTGTGTGTGTGTGTGTGTGTGTGTGTGTGTGTGTGTGTGTGTGTGTGTGTGTGTGTGTGTGTGTGTGTGTGTGTGTGTGTGTGTGTGTGTGTGTGTGTGTGTGTGTGTGTGTGTGTGTGTGTGTGTGTGTGTGTGTGTGTGTGTCCGTCCGTCCGTCCGTCCGTCCGTCCGTCCGTCCGTCCGTCCGTCCGTCCGTCCGTCCGTCCGTCCGTCCGTCCGTCCGTCCGTCCGTCCGTCCGTCCGTCCGTCCGTCCGTCCGTCCGTCCGTCCGTCCGTCCGTCCGTCCGTCCGTCCGTCCGTCCGTCCGTCCGTCCGTCCGTCCGTCCGTCCGTCCGTCCGTCCGTCCGTCCGTCCGTCCGTCCGTCCGTCCGTCCGTCCGTCCGTCCGTCCGTCCGTCCGTCCGTCCGTCCGTCCGTCCGTCCGTCCGTCCGTCCGTCCGTCCGTCCGTCCGTCCGTCCGTCCGTCCGTCCGTCCGTCCGTCCGTCCGTCCGTCCGTCCGTCCGTCCGTCCGTCCGTCCGTCCGTCCGTCCGTCCGTCCGTCCGTCCGTCCGTCCGTCCGTCCGTCCGTCCGTCCGTCCGTCCGTCCGTCCGTCCGTCCGTCTGTCTGTCTGTCTGTCTGTCTGTCTGTCCGCGCATCGAAATAAGGTATGTGGCATATGTGGTCAAGTAGAGTCAAGGTCGCTGAGTACGGATCCGACGTCCGTTTCTGTTGCTAGTTTCGCATTTTCGAGATATTCACAATTAAAATATGAAAATGTTGAAAATGGACTTTTTCGCCTAATGAGGTAGCGGCGAAATTTCTTCAGAAATGGAAAGAGCATAGACCGCGGATAATTTGTAACACTAAAGAATTTTTTTGGAAATGTGGAATTTGACAGATATACGCGAATATCTGTCAAAATTTCATAAAATGACAAAAATAGAACGTCATTTATTGACGAATGTGAATGCAGAAATAGAAAGGTCTAGTGGCATTAAGAATTTGTGACGTAGTTTTACAGGTGTAAGAAGTTGCAATTTCGAGATATTTACAATTAAAATACAAGAATGTCAAAAATCGACTTTTTCACCTGATGAGCTAGCGGCAAAATTTCTTCAGAGAAATGGAAAGAGCATAGGCCGCAGATAATTTGTAACACAAAAGAATTTTTTTGCAAATGTGGAATTATTAGAAACACGAGATTATTTGTCCAAATTCCATAAATTGACAAAATTAAAACGCCATTTATTGACGAATGTGAATGCAGAAATGGAAAGGTCGTGTGCCAATGAGAATTTGTAACACAGTTCTACAATTTTCAAAAATTGCAGTTTCGAGATATTTAGAATTTAATTAGAATTGAAAAGTGTCAAAATCGACATTTTCGTCTGATGGAATAGCGGCTACCAAATTCCTTAAGAAGTGGCAACCGCATAGACTATGGGTAATTAGCAAAACAAAATAGAATTTTTGCATGCGTTAAATTTGATCGAAATGTTTACAATTCCACACATTGCCTACACTTTTGTTTATAGCTGAATGAAAACGCAGAATGAAAGTTCATACGCCAAAAGGAATTCCTGATAAAGAACGACTGCACTGCAATAGTTGGCAAGTTTTTTTGTTGGATGTGATGTATTTACAGTTCGCACGTATCGGAACATCAGATGAACGGCGTCGTATCATGCCGATACCAAATAGCGAATGCGGCGATATCACTGAGCTTTAGATCAGTTGTACAGACAGCCGTATCGTGGGAATAGCTGCACTTGGTGTATGGTACACGTTCTCAAGACAATTTCTCCAGATATGGCTAATGTTGTGAACAAAGTTGTCCACACTGTTCACCAAGATTTGACAGACACAAAGTATAGGTTGAACTTTTTACACACACAGCTTGTTTCGCCGCGCCTCAGCGCGGCGAGGTGTATTATACGGATGACAATGTCTGTGTGTGTGCGTGCGTGCGTGTTTCCGTCGCACCGAAGTAAAGTCAGTGATATATGTGGTCAAGTAGAGTCGATGTCGGTGAGTACGGATCCGATGTCCGTTTCTGTTGCTAATTTCGCATTTTCGAGATATTTGCAATAAAAATTCGAAATTGTCGAAAATCGACTTTTTCGTCTGATGCGCTAGCCGCGAAATTTCTTCTGAAATGGAAGGAGCATGGACCGCGGATAACTTGTGTTGTGACACAAAAGAAATTTTTGCAAAATTTAATGGAAATACGCGATTATTTGTCAAAATTGCATAAATTGACTAAAATACAACGTCATTTATTGACGAATGTGAATGCAGAAATGGAAAGGTCGTACGCCAATAAGAATTTGTGACACAGCTTTGCGGTTTTTAAAAATTGCAATTTCGAGATATTTTCAATCAAAATATGAAAATGTCGAAAATCGACTTTTTCACCTGATGATATAGTGGCGAAATTTCTTCCAAAATGGAAAGAGTATAAACTGCGGATAATTTGTAGCGCAAGAAAAATTTTTTGCAAATATGGGATTTAATAGAATTACGTGATTATTTCTCAAAATTCCATAAATCAACAAAATAGAACGTCGTTTTTTGACGAATTTGAACGCGGAAATGGTAAGGCCGTATGCCAAAAGAAATTTGTGACATAGTTATACAATTTTAATAGACTCCAATTTCGAGATATTTAGAATTAAAATTTAATAAATGTCAAAATAAACATTTTTGTATGATGGCCAGAACAGCTGTTTATTGATGAATGTGCACTTCTAAACAGTAATGCGTATGCCGAACACAGGAATTCGTTTGCACCAAACTTTTGGCAAGTTTTTTGTTGGATGTGACGTTTTCACACAGGTAGGAAACATCAGATAAACGGCGTCGTATCACACCGATAACATATAGCGAACGCGGCGATATCGCTGAGCTTCAGATCAGCCGTACAGACAACCGTATCGCGGGGATAGCTGCACTTGGATTATAGAACATGTTCTCAAGACACTTTTTCCAGGTGCGGCTAATGATGTGTATAGATTCACTGCACTGTTCACCAAGATTTGACAGACACAAAGTATAGGTTGAACTTTTTTCGCCGCCCGCCAGGGCGGCGAGTATATATGTCGTAGGAGGAAGTGCAATCCAGGGAGAAGCGCAATCTTCGCGGGAAAACAGCCGATTGCACCAAATCCCGGAAGAAGTGCAATCTCGCTGCGCGCTGCGGATCCTCCTCCCTCCCGCCGCCTGTCTGGACGCGACAGCCCCCCCCCCCCCCCCCCACCCCGCCGCGCGCTGTGACGCCCCCCTCCCTTCTCTGGTTATCTTTGCACTTCACATCACATCATCTATTTTAGTGGTGATCGCTAACGTCAAGCAACCTCGCGCACCGTCAAGTCAAACGTTGCGCTGTTGTAGTCTGCCGTTTGTCGCGTGTCACTTGCGCCGTTGACAATTCTTCTGAAAAGAAGCGACAAACCAGTGCTAATTCTGTCAAAGCTTCCGGAAATATTGCGGCGTTTTCACGACGACGAGAATCACCCTGGCAGAGATGCGGTCGTCGAAGCGATAGCTTCGCAGTATGCCTGCGTACCAACAGAGCACCTGACTTTGAAGTACCTGACAAAACTGTCACCATGGTGCAAGCCATGAGGGCTGAAACGTCCTACGCCCCAAATTCAGTGGGGAAGCCGTCTCTGTGCAAATGTCGCACGAAATGTGCGACGTCAAAGTGTCCCTGTCGTGATGGTGGCTTGCAATGTAGTACGAAGTGTCATTCTGGAAAGACGTGTGGCAATATGTAGGTTCTAACAAGTGATACGAGAGCTTTATATGTCGGATGTTGCTTTCACTCTGATACTGTTTGCCCTAGATTGTGCATAGCTGCCGCTGCGGCCTGTTGATCGAGTATTACTCATGAGAGACGACAGACAGATACAGGGCAACATTTTTTAAAAGTGCACCTCATCCGCACAATGGAGACTGGGTGGGGGCACTACGAGACGATTGGGGGGGGGGGGGGGGGGGGTGGGCGTCGCAGCGCGCGGCAGGGGGGGGGGGGACGCGTCTAGACAGGCGGCGGGAGGGAGGAGGATGCGCAGCGAGATTGCACTTCTTCCGGGATTTGGTGCAATCGGCTGTTTTCCAGCGAAGATTGCGCTTCTCCCTGGATTGCACTTCCTCCTACGACATATATACGGACGCTATTGTCTGTTCGTTTGTGTGTCTGTCCGTTCGGAAAAACTAGACATGACGATTAGTGCCACCCAATGGAGTCGAATGCCCTGAGCAACGTGTCGATGTCCGTTTCTGTTGCTAATTTCGGAATAACGAGATATTCACAATTAAAATATGAAAATGTCAAAAATGGCACTTTTGTTTACAAGTTGTATCGACATGGTTTTTGCTGCAATGGAAAGGGCATAGTACGTGATGAATTTGTGACATAGTTTTAGAATTTAGAATTTACAAGATAAGGTATATTTTCAAGGGTTTTGTCAAAATTCCTAAATTTCGACAATTTCAAACAGATTAAATTTCAAAACTTCTTTGCACCGATGTATCGAGCATAGTCTGCCAAGTATTTAACAAATAGTTTTAGATTTTATAATTAACGAAATTAGGGATATTTTCAAGGGTATTTTCAATATTCCCAAATCTCGGCAATTTCAAACAGCTTAAATTTTCAGCTTTTGCTGAAAGGGCACAAGACGCGATGAATTTGCGACATAGTTTCGGATTTTGGAATTCACCAAATTAGGGATACTTTCAAGGTTTTTGTCAAAACTCCCAAATTTCGAACAATTCAAACAGCTTATATTTCAAAACTTCTTTGCACGGATGTGTCGAGCATAGTCTGCCAAATTTTGACAATTTCAAACGGCTTAAATTTCAAAGTATCTTTGCACGGAAGTATCGAGCAAAGTCTTCCATGTATTTGACAAGTTGTTTCGGATTCTATAATTAACGAATTTACGTATATTTTCAAGGGTATTGTTAAAATTCCCAAATTTAGACAATTTCAAATAGCTTAATTTACCAATACGAAGCTAATAGGCAACGATTGCCCAAGAATGGCACAAACTACCTTTGAAAACTCGAGGTAACTGCGGCGAAACTTCCCGAAGAAATACTCAACTTTCTATTCTGACGCATTATTGAATATACTCATCAAATGCACAACACACTATGCAATGCCAATCAACCATCATCGGGTACCCAGGATTCACTCTAAGCTTGTTACACACACAGCTTGTTTCGCTCGGCCTCAGTCGAGCGAACCCTATCAAGAGCTCGGCATGCGTGCGTACGTACGTGCGTGCGTTCGTACGTCACGCTCGCTTCGGGCTTAATAACTCGCTCGTCCGACGTCGTAGGATGGAGTTTGAGACATCATCGGGTAGCACGCGGACTCCTATAGCCACCTGAATAGTCAAACCTAAAATAAGTTTTCAAACTCGCGCGCTACAGTATCCCAAAGTGGGGTCCATTTTAAGGCAAAAGTTGACCGAACCTACGTAGTCAAATCGCATATCAAAGTGAAGCGCTCGAGCTTCTGAGCACGAATCTGACAACAAAAAGTTTCAAAAGTTTAAATAGAGAGCTACAGTAGCCAAAAAAGCGTCGCAAGCTGGAAACTACACGCTTGCTTCGGGCTTAATAACTCGCCTGCCAGACGTCGCAAAGTTGGGTTCGATGCATCGTCGGGTAGCCCGCAGACTCCTCTCGCGAGCTGTGACGTCGACATTATAACAAGTTGTAACAAGCTCCGGTATTAAAAACTTGAGTTTGTATTCTGACTGACATTTCAAAGAGTTGCGTTCCTTCTGCAGAGAGTGCGAGAGTTCATCGCCCGCATGCTCCGCTTCATGAGCCCCCGCTTCGCAAGAGGGTATTGCATAGCAATATTGATTTCGCCCGCGATTTGGCTTTTAGAGCAAGAACATCCCTCTTTCAAGCAACGCTTTTAAAAAAGTGACAAAAACTTGTAAAAGTTTTGGCAAACAATTGACAGAGCACAAAAGAACGCACTATGAGCAATCAAACGGTGTCGCACGTCTGCATGCAGCAAAAAGCGATCTTAGCGTCAAAATCCCGAGAATGGCGTTTTCCGCGGTGCGTGTTTGCGTAATTGAACAAACCTTTGTATCCGCATGAAAGAACACGTTGAGAGCTTTCGCCTGGCGTGCCGATTGCCACTCTACGACGCAAGACGAGCGAGTTAGAGCCGTTTTGTGCTTTTGCACCTTCAAGTTACTGTAACTCGCGAAATTCAAACTTTTGAGTTTCGACCAATGGGAGAACAAATGATCAGCGAGTCGTGAGCTATCCAAAAAGCTCGAGATCGTCTCTCTACGACGCAAGTTGAGCGCGTTAGAGCAATTTTAGCGTCAAAATACCGAGAATGGCGTTTTCCGCGGTGCGTGTTTGCGTAATTGAAAAAACTTTTGCAGACGCATGAAAGAACACGTCGAGAGCTTTCACCTGCCGTGTCGATTGCTGCTATACGACGTAGTACGAGCGAGTTACAGCCGTTTTGCGTTTTGATCTTCGGGTTACTGTAGCGCGCGCAATTCAAACTTTTGAATTTTGAAACCTCTCAGCGGAATGATCAGTGAGTCAAGACCTATCCGTAGAGCCCAAGATCTCCGCTCTACGACTTTCCAACGCCGAGATCTGAGAGCGTGACGCACGGACGGACGGACGGACGGACGGACGCACGCACGCCGAGCTCTCCTAGGGTGTCGCCCGCCTGAGGGCGGGCGAAAAAATTGCGCGCTACAGTATTCCAAAGTAAGATCCGCGAAAAGTCAAAAGTTGACCGAACCTAGTCAAATCGCATATCAAAGTGAAGCGCTCGAGCTCCTGAGCACGAATCTGACAACAAAAAGCTTCAAAAGTTTAAATAGAGAGCTAGAGTACAGTATTTAAAAGTCAAAACGCGTCGCAAACTTGAAACTACACGCTTGCTTCGGGCACAAAAAACTCGCTTGTCCGACGTCGTTGAGTTGAGCTCGACACATCGACGAGTAACCCTCGAACTTCCAGTGTCTTTTTTGAATTCAGTGTCTTTTTTCAGTGTCTTTTTAAATTTAGTCTGAAAAGATGATATTCTTAGTGTAAAGAATTGAACCCGAGCGATACCAATGTTGCGTAGCAAGACCACTCCAAAAAGTGTAGTCGCGAGGAGAGTCAAAGACGCTGCACGAAATCAGAAAGGGCCTTGCTACAATCTCAGTAAAAATTCAAAACTCAAAACCACTCCGCTTTTTAAAAGAGACTTGTTGTAGTAAGCACTGGGGCGCCGCCGCTCCACGACGTAAGACGAGCGAGTTTAAGCCGTTTTGGAACTTATGGTTACTGTAACTACTGAATTTGAAGTTTTTTGAGTCCCGACCCATCGGAGAACAAATGATCAATCAGTCATGAGCTATCTCTCTCCTTCGTGTGATCGTGCGCGTGCGTGGTCGTCCGAAAACTAGGTGCAGCACTTTTATTTCTTAACCGCGCACGCGTGTTGCAGCATAGCAGAATCACTTTTTCTTAACGAGTGTGCGTGACCGTCGTCCCAACAAGCTTTGTCTAACAAGCTGTTTTAAAAAAGTTGAGTTGTTTTATTAATACAGAGTGGTTTGTGAGTGTTTTAAAGTGGAAGAGCAAAAGAGTGGATACTTTTGTAAAGTGTTTCGAAGCCTTTCCGACATGACGCGCGCCCTCCCAGAGTCCACTATTCCTGCGCTACTTCTGACACGCTCCTTTCTGAGGGGTTCTTGCAGGGCAACATTGGGATCGCCCGGGATTAATTTTTTGAGCAAGGCACACGCGTTTCTGAGCGGTTGTTGCAAGGCAACATTGGGATCGCCCGGGATTAATTTCTTTAGCAGACAAAGTTGTTCGTACGACAAGAGTTAAAAAACAAAAGTATTTCTTTAGGAATGCCCGCTCAACAACTGTCTGAACGTGAGCTTTCAAACGGTCGAACGAATGCCGCTCTACAACGTACGACGAGCGAGTTAGGGACGATTTGCTGTTTGAACCTTTGAGTTACTGTAGCTCGCGAAATTCAAACTTTTGAATCTCGACTTCTCTTAAAGGAATGATCAGTGTGCCGAAAGCTGTTCAACGTGCTCAAGATCGTCGCTCTACGATGGAAGATGAGCGAGTTAGAGAAGTTTTGCGTTTTGAACCGTTGGGTTACTGTAGCTCGCGATATTCAAACTTTTGAGTTTTGACCAATCGAAGAACAAATGATCAGTGAGTCGAGACCTATCCAACAAACTCAAGATCGTCTCTCTACGACGCACGCTGAGCGAGGTAGAGCGATTTCTGTATTAAAAACGCAAGAATGTCGTTTTTCGTGTTGCGTGTTTGCGTAATTTAGAAAATGGTTTATGCCAAACGAAAGACCGCGTCGAGACCTTTTAATAGACCTATCGCACGCCGCACTACGACGTAAGACGAGCGAGTTAGAGTCGCTTTGCTGTTTCAACCTTTGAGTTACTGTAGCTCGCGAAATTCAAACTTTTGAATCTCGACTTCTCTTAACGGAATGATCAGTGTGCCGAAACCTATTCAAGGACCTCAAGATCGCCTCTTTACGACGGAAGACGAGCGAGTTAGAGAAGTTTTGCGTTTTGAACCTTTGGGTTACTGTAGCGCGCGAAATTCAAACTTTTGGGTTTCTACCAATAGAAGAACAGATAATCAGTGAGTCGAGAGCTATCCAACCAACTTAACACCGTCTCTCTACGACGCACGCTGAGTGAGCTAGAGCGATTTCTGTGTCAAAAACGCAAGAATGTCGCTTTTCGTGTTGCGTGTTTGCGTAATTAAGAAAATTTTTAATGCCAAGCGATAGAGCACGTCGAGACCTTTTAGTTGACCTATCGCGCGCCGCTCTACGACGTAAGACGAGCGAGTTACAGCCGTTTTCCGTTTTGACCTTCGGGTTACTGTAGCGCGCGCAATTCAAACTTTTGAATTTCGAAGTCTCTTAGCGACATTACCAGTGAGTCGAGAGCTTTCCGTAGAGCCCAAGATCTCCTTCCTACGACTTTCCAACACCGAGATCTGAGAGCGTGACGGACGAACGAACGCACGGACGCACGGACGATAAGCTCTCGTAGGGGTTCGCCCGGCTGAGGCCGGGCGAAAAAACTGTGGCGCCACGTTGGCATCAGTGTAAACTTGAGAGCGTGTGCGCGTTAATGTGCTCTGGATAGTGAAGTGCCGCTAGATATTTAGTCGACAATCTCTGGTGGGGTATCGCCGCAATTGGTCTTGGATTTGTTCGTGGTACCTGATCCACATATGGATCAGAAAATTCGCCGCAGGCACACTTTGCGCTTATAATTGTGGTGACTGATCCATAAATGGATCAGAAAAATTCGCCGCAGGCACACAGTGCAATAAAAGCGTCTAAATGAGACGACGCGCTATTGAAAAGGGTATAAATGGGATGACGCCCTATTGTAAAGGGCATAAATGGGATGACGCCCTATTCTTTTGGGCTTAGGGTTTGAAATTGTCGAAATTTGGGAATTTTAAAAATACCTTTGAAAATATCCCTAACTTCATTAATCATAAAATTTGGAACTATTTGCTAAATACTTGGGAGACTATGCTCGATACGTCCGTGCAAAAAACGTTTTCAAATTTAAGCTGTTTGAAATTGTTGAAATTTGGGAATTTTAACAAAACCCTTAACAATTTCGTTAATTACAAAATCTGAAACTATTTGCGAAATACTTGGCAGACAATGCCCGGCACAACCATGTGAAGAAATTTTGAAATTGAAGCCTTCTGAAATTGTGTATATTTGGCAATTCTGACAAAAGCCTTGAAAATATCCCTAAATTCGTTAATTATATAATCTGAAACCATTTGCTGAATACTTGGTAGACTATGCCCGACACTACCATGTAAAGAAAATTTGAAATTTAAGCTGTTTGAAATTGTTGAAATTTGGGAATTTTAACAAAACCCTTAAAAATTTCGTTAATTACAATATCTGAAACTATTTGCGAAATACTTGGCAGACAATGCCCGGCACAACCATGTGAAGAAATTTTGAAATTGAAGCCTTCTGAAATTGTGTATATTTGGCAATTCTGACAAAAGCCTTGAAAATATCCCTAAATTCGTTAATTATAAAATCTGAAACCATTTGCTAAATACTTGGCAGACTATGCCCGACACTACCATGTAAAGAAAATTTGAAATTTATGCCGTTTGAAATTGTCGAAATTTGGGAATTTTGACAATACCCTTGAAAATATCCCTAATTTTATTAATTATAAAATCTGAAACTATTTGATAAATACTTGGCAGACTATCCTCGACACATCCGTGAAAAGAAATTTTGAAATTTAAGCCGTTTAAAATTGTCGAAATTTGGGGATTTTGACAAAATCCTTAAAAATATCCTAAATTTCGTTAATTATATTCGCTGAAACTGTTTGCTAAATTCTTGGCAGACTATGCTCGATACATCGGTGCAAAGAAGTTTTGAAATTCAAGCTGTTTGAATTTGTCGAAATTTGGGAATTTTGACAAAAACCTTGAAAATATCCCTAATTTTGTGAATTCCAAAATCCGAAACTATGTCACAAATTCATCGCGTCTTATGCGCTTTCCATTTCAGCAAAACTTTGCCGATACGACTTGTAAATAAAAGTGTCATTTTTGACATTTTCATATTTTAATTGTAAATATCTCGAAATAGCGAAGCTAACAACAGAAACGGACAACGGCACGTTACTCAGCGCATTCGATTCCATTGGGTGGCACTAACCGTCATGTTTAGTTGTTTGACACAGACAGACAGACACACACACACACACGAACAGACATTAGCGTCCGTATATATACACCTCGCCGCGCTGAGGCGCGGCGAAAAAAGCTACAATCCGAAGGAAAGAGCTATCCAATGACATAGAGTTTGTCTCTCTACGACACAAGGTGAACGAGCAACCGTAGATAGATTTTAGTGTTAAATCTTGAGAATGTCGTTTTCCGTGATGCGTGTTTGCGCCATTGAAGTTTTTGCTGCTGCATGAGCATGTCGAGAGATTTTACCAGACGTGTCGATTGCCGCCCAGCGACGTAAGACGAGCCAGTTACGTTTTGCGTTCTCGAACCTTTGAGTTACTGTAACTCGCGATATTCAAATTTTTGAGTTTCGACCATGACAAGGCGACCCGATCAATGAGTGGGAATTATCCATATTAAGATCGTCTCTCTGCGACTTTCCAACGCCGAGATCTAAGAGCCTGACAGACGCACAGACGGCCGCACGCACGCCGAGCTCTCGTAGGGTGTCGTCAGGCTGAGGCCGAGCGAAACAATGACAAAAGTGGTGCGGACAATGTGGCACGTAAGCACGCATGCTCGTCGGGCTCTTGAAAGGTTTCGCTCGGCTGAGGACGTGCAAACAAGTGAAAGAACAGGATTTCCTGACAATGCAGTCGTTAGTCTGTCCTGCGCAAACGTCACGTCTTTGCAGCTTTTTTCGTCTCATAAATAGTCTGCTTTTTCAGGTTCTGCTATATAGATCACCCCAAGAGTGTCTTCACATCCAAGAGTCATCGCATCCTGGTCTTGGTTCGAACAAAGAGCCCAGTCGACGTTTCCGCCAAGCACAACGGATTCAAAGGTCGATTTCGCGCCGTTGGAGGCTCCACTGGTTTGTTGAGAAAGTTGGGAACTTGCGTGAGATCATGTATCAGTACGTCAGTGCAGTTACACTGTGTAGAAACTTCGACTTCGACGCCTTCAAGTCAGCTGACCACCACCACAAGCAAACCGCCAAATCGGACTATTCCAACGTCAAAAGGTACACAGCAGCATACAACATCGACTCTGTACTGTGCTGACTGCTCAGTTTAAACGACCGTAGACACGCCTCGCAGTTTTGCTGGTTGCCTATCCATCTCGCGTTCGCTGCACAGAACTCTGTTAGATTACTTTTACAACTTTTGGATTTCCTGCAGTTCTACTCCCAAATTCACACACGCACGTAACTCGTCATTCTCGAACAAGACGAACGCTGCAATCTTCGTTCTCGTAGTGTGCAGTCAGCATCTGGCCTGTCAGATTGACATTTAGACAAAATTCGAAAATCCTTGAAATGATACAAACATTCTGCATGCGGCCTCACAACTCAATGCAACTGCACCCGACAAAAATGTGCGCACTGGCACTTTTCCAACTGCAATTTGTCACTGCATGGTACCCAACTTTGTGCAATTTAGAATTAAACCCCGCAAGCCTACAATACACTTCTTTAAGCCAACCTCACACTCACAAGAGGTTCCATTCCAACCAACCTATTGCTATCTATCTCCTGTTCTACTATGTATGTAGTTAGTGTACACAACTTAAATTGCAGGCAGCTGCTCCTTGCTGACTACCAAAGCTAACCAAATTGGCATTGAGCCGTTTCTCAGCTCATTCGATCAAAGCATCGCCAGTGGTCAATCAGTGACTGCCACGTGTTTCTCCGACATCGAGGAACTCGTTGACAAAGGCACAAGCCCTGAGACCCCACTGGGCTCCAACGAGGTAGCTGCCAGCTGTCAAAGCGATGGCACGTGGTCCGTTGGAGATCGCACTGTGACGGGGCCGATCGCTTGCAAAGGTGGGTCAGTAGAACAGTGCTGAGTATATGTAGGTAGTGGCGTATAGTACAGCTCCTTTATACAAAGCGGTAAGCGGCAAAACTCTGTCCGTCTGTTTGTCTGTGGATCTGTCTTTTCCATAACTCTAGAGACAGTTGTCGGATCGCGATGATCTATGGCTTAAGCTGACCGCTATGCACTGCTCTCTTGCACCTCCTATCTGAGAACTTTAACCGATGACTAAATTCCACATTATTTCGCAAATATCGGCTGCAACAGCACATTCTGAGCACAGAAGGCACCACACTCTATCAGTGGCGGATCCAAGATTTTGGGAAGGGCAGGGGGGCGGAATTTTTGAGGCCACAGGGGGGACCAAGATGCTATAAAAGCACATAAAAAATTTGCGCCGCAGGCAAAAATTTTTGCCGATTTTGGCCTATGTTGGTGCAAAAATGCTTTAAAATAGCGCCGCAGGCTAAAAATTGGGCCGATTTTGGCCTATTTTGGTACAAAAGTGCTATAAAATAGCGCCGCAGGCAAAAATTTTGACCGATTTTGGCCTATCTTGGTGCAAAAGTGCTATAAAATAGCGCCGTAGGCAAAAATTTTGGCCGATTCTGGCCTATTTTGGTACAAAAGTGCTATAAAATAGCGCCGCAGGCGAAAATGTTTTGCTCTGGAGGTGCAGCCGCGCAATTTTTTTTTTCTCGGGAGGGGGAATGGGGGGGCGGTTTGGCCGAATGGGGGGGGGGGGGGGCGGACGCACAACCGCCCCCCCCCCCCGGCCCCCTGGATCCGCTACTGCACTCTATGATTGGCATTTGATTTCGCGCCAAAAGTGTCACCATTCATGACAAGGTTATTGTTGTGAGACTCCAAAGTGTATTCGCAGGCACTGCATGCACAGGCAGGGGTGTTGCATCAAACTGCTTTGGATCTATGTCAAATGTCTTTTGATCTATCTGAATCTTCCATGGCCTAAACCCAAATGTCTACTAGATAAATCCATCTACTGTGTACTTACAGGCACGGGAGCTGGCGCAAGCCTAATTGTAGGCACTGGTTTGGGCACAGGGTCAAATGACTTGAAATCTATCTGAAATGTCCTATTGGCTAAACCCAAATGCCTACAGGCTAAACCCAAACGTTGGTTGTATATTTGCAGGCATGGGAGCTGATGCGATCCTAAATGTAGGCACTGGCAGAGGCACAGGGTCGAATGACTTGATACCTATCTGAAATGTCCTATGGGCTAAACCCAAACGACTATGGGCTAAACCCAAGTGTCAATTGTGTATTTACAGGCATGGGAGCTGGTGTGATCCTAAATGCAGGCACTGGAAGGGGCACAGTGTCAAATGACTTGAGATCTAACTGTTATGTCCTGCAGTGCGCTGATTGTCGAATGGCTTGAAATCTATCTGAAATGTCCCCTTGGCTAAACCCAAATGTCTATAGGCTAAACCCAAGTGTCAGTGTGTATTTTGCAGGCATGGGAGCTGATGCAATCCTAAATGTAGGCACTGGCAGAGGCACATTGTCGAATGCCTTAAGACTTGTCTGAAATGTCCTATAGCACTAAACCCAAGCGACTACAGCTAAACACAAGAGTCTACTGTGTATTTACAGGCATGGGAGCAGGTGTGATCCAAAATACAGGCGCTGGCAGGGGCACAGTGTCAAATGACTAGAGATCTAAGTATAATGTCCTGCAGCGCGCTGAATTCAATGATTGCATTACCTCCTTCATGCTCTGCACATTACTCATGATCTATTATGCTCTGCAGAGTGCAGATTACCTATGCACTATTGACCATAGAGATTCTTCTGCAGGCTAAAGGCTCTAGTCCTATATACTGAGCAGAAAACTGTGTTCATGTGTCTGTTTGTTTGTTTGTTTGTTTGTTATCACGATAACTCTAGCTACAGTTGTCGGATCGCGATGGTCTATGGCTTAAACTGACCGTCGTAGCCTGTAGTTTTGCATGAAGGTTTGTGGACTTTGGTCGATCTCTAAATTCCAGAATATTTTGAAATATCAACTGCGCCAGTACATTATGAGCACAGAAGGCACCACACGCTGTGACTGACATTTGATTTCGTACCAAAAGCGCTGTACAGTGTCACCATTCACTAAAGAGTTGTCGTTGTGAGACTCAAAAGTGTATTCGCAGGCACTGTATGCACTGGCATGGGCACAGCATCAAACTACTCTGTATCTATGTCAAATGACTTTAGATCTATCTGATATCTCCTATGGGCAAAAGCCAAATGTCTACGGGCTATACCCACCAAGCATCTACTGTTTGTTTACAGGTACCGGAGATAGTACGATCCTAAACGTAGGCACAGGCAGGGGCAGAGGGTCGAATGACATGAGGTATATCTGAAATGTCCTACGGGCTCAACCCAATTGTCTATGGGCTAAACCCACATGCCTATTGAGTATTTACAGGCATGGGAGCTGGTGCGATCTGAAACGTAGTCACTGGCAGGGGCACAGGGTCGAATGACTTGAGATCTATCTGAAATGCCCTACGGACTAAACCCAATTGTCTATGGGCTAAACCCAAGTGTCTATTGTGTATTTACAGGCACGAGAGATGGTGCAGTCCTAAATGTAGGCACTGGCAGGGGCACAGAGTTGAATGACTTGAGATCTATCTGAAATGTCCTATGGGCTAAACCCAATTGTCTATGGATGGGCTGAACCCAAGTGTCTATTGTGTACTGACAGGCACGGGAGATGGTGAGATCTTAAACGTAGGCAGTGGCAGGGGCACAGGATTGAATGACTTGAGATCTAATTGTAATGTCCTGTGGTGCACTGGTTGCATTATCTCCTTCATGCTTTGCAGATTACCCATGCACTATTGACCATAAAGATTCTCCTATGGGCTAAAGACTCTAGTCCTCCTATATACTAAGCAGCATAGAGTTTGTTTGTTTGTTTGTTTGTTTGTTTGTTTGTTTGTTTGTTTGTTCGCTTGTTTGTTTGTTTGTTTGTTTGTTTGTTTGTTACCACAATAACTCTCGACACAGTTGGTGGATCGCGATGATCTATACACCAAAAGAACCACTGTACTCTGTAGTTGTGCGCCTCCTATTGTGGACTTTGGGAGATGTCTAAATTCGATGAAAATTGTGAAAATATCAGCTGCGCAGTACATTCCGAGCACTAAAGAGTGCCTTGGGCCATTTTTGTGGAAATTTCGCACTGTCGTGTCACCAATCACTACAGTGTTGTTGCTGTTAGACCCTGTGGTGTAATTGAAGGCACGGGAGCAGGTGCAATGGTAAATGCAGGCACTGGCAGGGGCACATTGTCAAACGACTTTGGATCAATCTTAAAACACCTATGGGCTAAGCACAAGCATCGGGTGGTGAATTCAGTGTATTCTGAGGCTTGGGAGCTGGTGCAACCATAGATTAAGGCACTGGCAGGGGCGCAGAGTCAAATGACTTTGGATCTATTTGATTCTTTTATGGGCTGTTGTGAGCAGTGGCTGGGCGCCATGTGTCGGTCAATACATGGGCTCCCTAAGTATGCACAATTTCTATATGCTTTAGAGTATTGAGATTCTCCTACGGGCTAAACACTCTAGTCCTATATACTAAGGGGCATAGAGTCTGTTTGTTTGTTTGTCCGTCTGTTAACACGATAACTCTCGACAGCCTTGATGGATCGCGATGATCTATACATCAAAAGAACTGCTATCCTCTGTAGATTTGCACCTCCTATTGTGGGCATTGGCCGATGTCTAAATTTCACAAAAATCACAAAATATCGACTGCACAGTACATTCTGAGCACTATGGAGTGACTGCATGCCACTTTCATGGACATTTCGCGCTATTGTGTCACCATTCACTGTAGAGTTGTCACTGTGAGACTCTGAGGTGCATTCAGAGGCACGGGAGTGGGTGCAGTAGTAAATGCAGGCACTGGCAGGGACACATTGTCAAACGACTTTAGATCAATCTGAAAACCCCTACGGGCTAAGCACAAACATCAGGGGGTTAAGTTCAGTGTATTCTGCAGCATGGGAGCTGATGCAACCATTAATTCAGGCACTGGCAGGGCAGGGGCAGAGTGTCAAACGACTCTGGATCTATCTGATTCTCCTATGGGCTGTTGTGAGCCGTGGCTGGGCACCATAGTTCAATACATGGGCTCCCTAAGTATGCACAACTTCTATAGGCTTTAGAGTATAGAGATTCTCCTATGGGCTAAAGACTCTAGTCCTATATACTAAGCGGCTAACGCTGTCAGGTGGATGTCTGCAGGACGACTTCTGTTTACATACTATCTTATCGCAATGATCTTTCGCTAAAACTATCAACAGAAATTATGGTGCGTCATGCCGATTGATGCGCAGATTATACCTTCCAGTTGAAACACTTCATTACGCTAACAGAAGTTTGTGGCAAATTTGAACGGCAGTGCTGCAGAAACAACTTGGTCGCAAACCTTTTGTCATTCGGAAGGGACGACGTCAACATGGACAAGGGAAAGAAGCGGAAGGATTGGGAAGAAAACATTCTAAAACATTTTGCGAAGAATAAACCACAACAGACGGCCGCGCCTGCATCGCGGCAGAACGAAACTGACGAACAGAAGGAACTGCGACGGCAAAAGGACAGGGAGGCGAAGCGCAAGCAACGCGCCGTGGGTGTCTTTCCTCTAAGACAAACCAACTGTACCTTCAATTTTGTCCACCTGCCTAATCAAATTTCAGTCTGAAACCGCAGAACAGAAAGCCAGTAGACTGGAAAAGAATCGCGACAGGAAGCAGCTTCAGCGCGCCGTATGTTGATCAAGCGTCTGATGTTACCACACCACCCCCTGTACACCATGTCAATGGTCGTTCGTTGTTGTTCAGAATGAAACAGACGAGGAGAAGATCTGGCGACTGGAAGAACGGAGCGAGAAGCGTGCTGTATGTTGCAATAAGATGCGCCCTATTGCATTATTTGTGAACTTTGTTCTCAAGCATTTCAGACTGAAACTGGCGAGCACAAGGCCGAACGTCTGGAAAAGGAGAGTGCTGCCCAGCGGCAGAAACGCTCTGTTAGTGTTTGTTTTTCGTCTGCCAATGCCCAATTGTAATCTATTGCATTTCACTTTTGGGCCGAAACTGAGGAGCAAAAGGAGGCGCGAAACGAGAAGGCGCGACAGCGACGCGCTGACCGCAAAACGTTGCACTACGGGCTGGGCTTCAGTGACTCTGCGGCGGGCAAGTACAACATCATCAAGGGCGACATACCGGAACCCATGAATGAGCAGTGCCCAGACTGCGACGCCCTCTTCTTCCACACAGAGGTGTGCAAGCAGGAGAACTGCTGTAGCGACCATCACTGGAGCCACACCTACTGCTACTGCTCGGCCAAGGCCATTCCAAGGGGCAAGAAGTGCGACCACTGTGGGGCTCCCCACGACGGAGTGGCTGAGGAGCTGCACCAGATCGCCTTGAACGACCTGAAGAAGCGCGGCTCCAAGGACTACAAGACCACCTTCGGCAACCCGGCGCGCTTCAAGCCGGCGAAAGGGAAGGATGGGAAACTGTACGTCTCCGATGCCTGCTGGGAGCATCACTACCACTTCAAGGTGCCTCGACCGGAGGCCATCAGTGGAGAGAATGAGATTCAGCGTTCGAAACACGAATACAGTAGTCTTTGTCCCAACTGTCGCGCAATTGGCGTCTGCCACTGCTGGTAAGACTTGAGGCGCCGGCGCGTCTGGAAGATGTGAAGATTGAATGGTTGAGGCTTTCTTTCGCGGGATTTGATTTCAGTGAGGTACATATGTAGGCTGGAATGTTTTGTTCAAAAGTGAGCACCTATCGTTGAAGTGCGATCACATTATCGCGTAGTTCCGACGATTGAATCACGAATATGGTTGTCTTTGCGGCTACCGTAGAGCGATTAGCATCTGTCAATGCTGGCGAGAGTTGGGCCGCATACTGAAGTTGCAAAGGTCGATTTGTTGAGCTTTTCTCTCGTATGTTGATTTTTAAGCAGCTGTATGTTGGCTGGATCGCTACGTTAAGTAGTGAAGAAGTGCCGTTGAAGTGTCATCGTATGTCCGCTTGCTTCCGCAAAGTGTCGAACTGTCCGATGTATCGCTACAAGTATCGCCAACATCTAAATTCTGTGAAGACCATGATAATATCAGCTGCACAGTACATTCTGAGCATTAAGGAGTGGCTGAGGGTTGCTTTCATGCACATTTAGAGCAATTGTGCCACCATTCACTACAGAGTTGTCACCATGAGGCTCTGATGTGCATTCAGAGGCACGGAAGCAGGTGGAATGGTAAATACTGGCACTGGCGAGGGCACAGTATCAAATGGAGTCATGCATGTTCTCACTCTGACCAGTGGCTGCGGACCATGGGTCACCACATGATGAGGTAAAGGCAACAGCCCTATGGGTATCACCTATGGGCTAAAGGCACTAGTCCTATATACTAAGGCGCCTAAGTCTGTCCGTCTGTTTGTTTGTGTGTTTGTCTGTCAGCGGCATAACTCTAGACACAGTTGTCGGTTCGCGATGATCTATAGCTTAAACTGACCGTCAGAACATGTAGTTTTGCATCTTTACTTTTAGAACTTTGGCCGATGACCTAATTCCACAATATTTCGCAAATATCAACTACATCAGCACGTTCTGAGCACAGAAGGCACCACACGCTTTGATTGACGTTTGATTTCGCTTTACAAATGCTCTTTACAGTGTCACCATGTCGTGTGGCTGTCATGGTGAGAATCTAAAGTATATTCGCAGGCACTGTATGCACTGGCAGGGGCACAGCATCAAACTGCTTTGGATCAATGTCAAATGTCTTCAGATCTATCTGAAATCTCCTACGGGCTAAACCCAAATGTCTACGGGCTAAACCCAAGCGTCTATTGTGTATTTACAGGCACAGGAGGTGGCGCGAGTCTAAATGCAGGCACTGGCAGGGGCACAGTGTCAAATGGCTTGAGATCTATGTGAAACGTCCTATTGGCTAAACCCAAGTGACTATGGGCTAAACCCAAGTAGCTATTGTGTATTTACAGGCATGGGAGCTGGTGTGATCCTAAATGCAGGCACTGGCAGGGGCAAAGTGTCAAATGACTTGAGATCTAACTGTTATGTCCTGCAGTGCGCTGAATTCAATTATTGCATTATCTTTTCATGCTCTGTAGATTATCCATGGGCTATTGACCATGGAGATTCTCCTACGGGCTAAAGGCTCTAGTCCTATATACTAAGCGGCAAAGGGTCTGTCTGTCTGTCTGTGTGTGTGTCTGTTTGTCCGGCCATTTTCTCTTGACACAGTTGACCGATCCTGGAGATCTATAGCTTGAACTGACCGTCATGGGCTGGAAGGAATCCCCTCCTATTTTAAAACTTTTACAAATTACTAAATTCTACAAAATTTATGAAAATATTGACTGCACAGTGTATTCTGGGCACCAAAGAGTGTCTACTGGTCATTTTCGTGGAAATTTTACACTGTCGTGTCGCCATTCACTCCAGAGCTGTTGCTGTGAGAGACTCCTACAGGTATTTGGAGGCATGGGAACAGGTGCAAAGGTAAATGCAGGCACTGGCAGGGGCACAGTGTCAGAAGACATTAGCACTATCTGAAATCTCCTAAGGGCTAAACACAAGCATCCATGTGTTAGCTTCAGTGTATTCAGAGGCACGGGAACAGGTTCGATGATAAATGCAGGCACTGGCAAGGGCGCAGTGTCAAGAGACTTTTGATCTATCTGAATTCTCTTATGGGCTAAACACAAACACCTATATGCAAAGTTCAGTGTAATCAAAGGCACGGGAGTGGGTGCAATGGTAAATGCAGGCACTGGCAGGGGCACAGTGCTAGAAGACATTAGATCTATCTGAAATCTCCTATGGGCTAAATGCAAGCTTCCATGTGTTAGCTTCAGTGTATTCTGAGGCGTGGGAGCTGGTTCAACCCTAAAAGCAGGCACTGATAGAGGTGCAGTGTCAAATGACTTTAGATCTATCAGATTCTCTTATGGGCTGTTGTGAGCATTGGCCGTGAACCACAGGCCAATACATGTTGTGAGCAGTGGCTGATTTCCATGGGTCGATACAAATGGCTCTGTTTCCATAGGTGTTCAGCTATAGATATACAGTATACCTATGGGCTAAAGGCACTAGTCCTATATACTAAGCGGCAAGAGTCTGTCCGTCTGTTTGTTTGTTCGCTTGTCCGTAAACTCTCTAGCGCTCGCTACAGTTGACGGATCGCGATGATCTATAGCTTAAACTGACCGTCAGAACACGTAGTTTTGCATCTTTGCTTTTAGAATTTTGACCGATGACTAAATTCCATAATATTTCGAAAATATCGACTGCGCCAGTACATTCTGAGCACAGAAGGCACTACACGCTGTGACTGACGTTGGATTTTACGCCAAAAGCGCTATACAGTGTCACCACTCATGACATCAGACAGAGTTATCGTTGTGAGACTCCAAAGTGTATTGGCAGGCAGTGCATGCACTGGCAGGGTCACAGCATCAAACTGCTTTGGATCTATGCCAAATGTCTTTAGATCTATCTGAAATCTCCTACGGGCTAACCCCAAAGGTCTACGGGCTAAACCCAAGTATCTATTGTGAATTTACAGGCACAGGAGCTGGTGCAAGTGTAAATGTAGGCACTGGCAGGGGCACAGTGTCAAATGGCTTGAGATCTGTTGGAAATGCCCTATTGGCTAAACCCAAATGTCTATGGGATAAACCCAAGCATCTATTGTGTAGTTACAGGCACAGAGGCTGCCAAGATCCTAAACATAGGCACTGACAATGGCACAAGGTCTAATGACTTGTGATCTAACTGCACTGTCCTGCAGTGCACTGAATTTACGATTGCGTTATCTCCTTCATGTTCTAAAGATTATCCATACACTATTGACCATAGAGATTCTCCTACGGGCTAAAGGCTCTAGTCCAATACACTAAGCGGCAAAACTCTGTCCATTTGTTTGTTTGTTTGTGGCTCTGCGAACGCCATAACTCTAGCTATAGTTGACGGATCGCGATGATCTATGGCTTAAACTGACTGTCATAGCATGTAGTTGTGCATGAAGGTTTGTTGACTTAAGTCGATGTCTAAATTCCTAAATATTTTGAAAATATCGACTGCGACAGTACATTCTGAGCACAGAAGGCACAACACGCTGTGATTGACATTTGATTTCGCGCCAAAAGGGCTTTACCGTGTCACTATACATGACAGAGTTGTCGTTGTGGGACTCCAAAGTGTATTCGCAGGCACTGCGTGCACTGGCAGGGGCGCAGCATCAAACTGCTTTGGAGCAATGTCAAGTCAAATGTCTTTAGATCTAACTGAAATCTCCTACGGGCTAAACCCAAATGTCTACATGCTAAAACCAAGAGTCTACTGTGTACTTACAGGCATGGGAGCTGGTGCAAGCCTAATTGTAGGCACTGGTAGGGGCACAGTGTCAAATGGCTTGAAATCAATCTGCAATGTCCCATTGGCTATACCCAAATGTCTACGGGCTAAACCCAAGTGCCTACTGTGTATTTGCAGGCATGGGAGCTGGTGCGATCCTAAACGCAGGCACGGCAGGGGCACAGGGTCGAATGACTTGAGATCTATTGTCCTGCAGTGCACTGAATTTGATGATTGCGTTTTCTCCTTCGTGCTCTGCAGAATACCCATGGGCTATTGACCATAGAGATTCTCATACGGGCTAAAGGCACTAGTCCTATATACTATGGCGCCTAGGGTCTGTTTGTCTGTTTGTTTGTGGGTCTGTGAGCGCCATAACTCTAGACACAGTTGACGGATCGCGATGATCTATGGCTTAAACTGATCATCATAGCCTGTAGTTTTGCATGAGTTTGTGGACTTTGGTAGATGTCTAAATTCCAAAATATTTCGAAAATATCGACTGCGCCAGTACATTCTGAGCATTGAAGGCACCACACACTGTGTGGTACCTTCAATGATGTGTGATTTCGCGCCAAAAGCACTTTACAGTGTCACCATTCATGACAGAGTTGTTGTTGTGAGACTCCAAAGTGTATTTGCAGGCACTGCATGCACTGGCAGGGGCATAGCTTCAAACTGCTATGGATCTATTGTCAATGTTTTTAGATCTATCTGAAATCTCCTACGGGCTAACCCCAAATGTCTTCGGGCTAAACCCAAGTATCTATTGTGTATTTACAGGCATGGCAGCTGGTGCGAGCATAAATGTAGGCACTGGCAGAGGACACAGTGTCAAATGGCTTGAGATCTGTCTGAAATGGCCTATTGGCTAAACCCAAATGTCTATGGGCTAAACCCAAGAGTCTACTGTGTATTCACAGGCACATGAGCTGGCGCAATCCTAAGAATAGGCACTGGCAGGGGCACAGGGTCGAATGGCTTGAGATCTATCTGAAATGTCTGATGGGCTAAACCCAATTGTCTACGGGCTAAACCCAAGCATCTATTGTGTATTTACAGGCACAGGAGCTGGAGAGATCCTAAACATAGGCACTGACAATGGCACAGGGTCTAACGACTTGAGATCTAACTGTACTGTCCTGCAGAGCACTAAATTCAATAATTGCGTTATCTCCTTCATGCTCTGCAGACTACCCATATTTGACCATAGAGATTCTCCTACGGGCTAAAGGCTCTAGTCCTATATACTAAGCGGCAAAACTCTGTCCATGTGTTTGTTTGTTTGTGGCTCTGTGGACGCCATAACTCTAGCCACAGTTGATGGATCACGATGGTCGATGGCTTAAACTGACCGTCATAGCCTGTAGTTTTGCATGAGTTTGTGGACTTTGGTCGATGTCTAAATTCCAAAATATTTTGAAAATATCGACTGCGCCAGTACATTCTGAGCACAGAAGGCACGACACGCTGCGACTGACGTTTGATTTTGCACCAAACGCGCTGTACAGTGTAACCAGTCACTATAGAGTTGTCGTTGTGAGACTCCAAAGTGTATTCGCAGGCACTGCATGCACTGGCAGGGGCACAGCATCAAACTGCTTTGGATCTATGTCAACTGTCTTTAGATCTATCTGAAATCTTCCATGGGCTAAACTCAAAACTTAAGATCTATCTGAAATGTCCTATGGACTAAACCCAAATGTTTATAGGCTAAAACCCAAGCGTCTACTGCGTATTTACAAGCACTGGAGCTGGTGCGAGCCTGAACGTAGGCAGTGGCAGGGGTGTGGGGTCGAACGACTTGAGATCTATCTCAACTGTCCTACGGGCAAAACCCAATTGTCTATGGGCTAAAGCCAAGTGTCTATTGTGTATTTACAGGCATGGGAGCTGGTGCAGTAGTCAATGTAGGCACTGGCCGGGGCACATTGTCAAATGACTTGAGGCCCTCAAGTCAAATGACTTGAGTTTGAAAACTTTGTATTTTGTGTATGTATATGTATATATACAAAAAAGTATACAAAGAAATATACAAAAAAATATACAAAACCACTATGTATATGAAAATATTGCCCACTGTACTTGAGGGCTATCTCAAATGTCCTACAGACTGATTACCCATGGGCTATTGACCATAGAGATTCTCCTACGGGCTAAAGGCTCTAGTTCTATATACTAAGCGGCAAGTCTCTGTCTGTCTGTGTCTGTCTGTCTGTCTGTCTGTCTGTCTGTCTGTCTGTTTGTTAACACGATAACTCTTGACAGCGTTGACGGATCGCGATGATCTATACGTCAAAAGAACAGTCGTGGCCTGGAATAGAAAACGTCCTATTGTGGATTTTGGCCGATGTCTAAATTCCATGAAAAATGCAAAAATATTGACTGCACAGTGCATTCTGAGCACTAAGGAGTGCCTGGGGACCATTTTCGTGGAAATTTTGCATCGTCGGGACATCATTCACTACAGAGTTGCAGCTGTGGGACTCTGACGTGTATTCAGAGGCACAGGAACAGGCATGATGGTAGATGCGGGCTCTAGCAGGGGCACAGTGCCAGAAGACATTAGATTCATCTGAATTTTCTATGGGCTAAAGGCAAGCATCCATGTGTTAGCTTCAGTGTCTTCTGAGGCATGGGAGCTGATACAACCCTGCAAGCCGGCACTGGCAAAGCCACAGTGTCAAATTGACTTTAAATCTATCTGAATCTCCTATGGGCTGTTGTGAGCATTGGCTGTAAACCATAGGTAAATACGTGTTGTAACCAGTGGCTGTTTTCCATGGCTTGATACATATGGCTCTGTTTCCATAGGTGTTCAGTGATAGATATACAGTATCACCTATGGGCTAAAGACACTTGTCCTATATACTAAGCGGCGAACGGTGTCTGTTTGTGATTGATTCAGTCTCCAATATGCTAAAACTGCATGCGATTGACGTGCGTCCTTGTAAGCGTCCAGGCGAAACAGTAAATCTAAGACAAATGGTCCAGTGGTTAAGACGTTGTGCTATGAACTTGAGATCTCGAGATACAGTATCACCTATGGGCTAAATGCTCTAGTTCTACACTAAAATTGTAGTAGCCATGCTACATGTGTGCTAAAATTAGTTTTCAATTTTTTCGCCGCGCCCCAGCGCGGCGAGTATATATACGGACTCTACTGTCCGTTCGTGTGTGTGTGTGTGTGTCCGTGTGTCTGTGTGTGTCACAAAACTAGACACGACGGTTAGTGCCACCCAATGGAGTCGAATGCGCGGAGTAACGTGCTGTTGTCCGTTTCTGTCCCTATTTCGAGATATTTACAATTAGAATACGAAAATGCCAAAAATGACACTTTTATTTACAAGTCGTATCGGCAAAGTTTTTGCTGAAATGGAAAAGGCACAAGACGCGATGAATTTGTGACATAGTTTCGGATTTTGGAATTCACCAAATTAGGGATATTTTCAAGGTTTTTGTCAAAATTCCCAAATTTCGAACAATTCAAACAGCTTATATTTCAAAACTTCTTTGCACCGATGTATCGAGCACAGTCTGCCAAGTATTTAGCAAGTAGTTTCAGCAACTATAATTAACGAAATTCAGGATATTTTAAAGGATTTTGTTAAAATCCCCAAATTTCGACAATTTCAAACAGCTTAAATTTCAAAATTTCTTTTCACGGATGTGTCGAGCATAGTCTACCAAGTATTTACCAAATAGTTTCAGATTTTATAATTAACGAAATTAGGGATATTTTCAAGGGTATTGTCAAAAATCTTAAAATTTCGACAATTTCAAAAAGCTAAAATTTCATAATTTCTTTGCGCGAATGTATGGAGCATAGTCTGCCAAGCATTTATCAAATAGTTTCAGATTTATAATTAACGAAGTTAGGGATATTTTCAAGGGTATTTTCAAAATTCCCAAATTTCGGCAATTTCAAATAGCTTAAATTTCAAACCTTCTTTGCACGGATGTGTCGAGCGTAGTCTGCCAAGTATTTAGCAACAGATATTATAATTAATTAAATTTAGGATATTTTTAAGGGTTTTGTAAAATATGGCAGATTTTGGCATTTTCAAATGGCTATGACTAAGCAATATTTTTCCATGCATGTGTCGTGCAACGTATGTTTTGCCACCTGTTCGCTCGAACACGAAACGCGGCAATTACTGTGCGGTTCTGCAATCTACAGCAACGGTGTCGTAACCGCCCGCATTTGTGACTCAAAAGAAAAGGGCGTCGTCCCATTTAGACCCTCTTCATTCCAAAGTGAACCTGCGGCGAACATTCCTGATCCATTTATGGATCAGTACCCACCAATGCGCCTTACAGGCATCGATTGCCCAAGAATGGCACAAACTTTCTTTGGAAACTCGAGGTAACTGCGGCGAAACTCCCTGAAGAAATGCTCAACTTTCTATTCTGACACACTATGGAATACACTCCTCAAATGCACGAAACACTATGCGATGCCAATCAACCATCATCGGGTACCCAGTTTGTACTCTAAACTTGTTAGCACACTACTGTAGACTGTGCCAGAAATCAAAACCATTATTCTACGCTATAGGCCATTAGTTCCATTGACGAACGTTCTGCCACGTACCGGGTTTTTCCGAAAAAGCGCCCCGGGGCGCTAATTAAGTTTTGGCACTTCTGGCGAGAGCAGACTCAAACCAAATAAGCGCCCCGGGGCGGTTATTTGGAAAGTCTAATCTGGTGCCTTTTCGGCACTTCCATGGACTACATAGCTTATGCTCCACAAAGGTGCATAATCGGCGAGAAAAGGTATGCAAAATCATATTTTACTGGTAGTTAATGCATAATTGTTTGAATTCTCTTACAAAATGGAGAAGTCAGGCTCAAATCGACCACTGAGACCCACATTTTCTAGGTGAACAGTTAACGCAAGGAAGAAAAATGCACATTTTGTTTAAAGAATCTTTTCTTCAAATAAGCGCCCCGGGGCGCTTATTTGGAAAGCCATGCCAAATAAGCGCCCCGGGGGCGCTTGTTGGGGAGGGGGCGCTTTTTCGGAAAAAACCCGGTACCTATTTTGAAAACGGAAAGCTTGCAGATCGCCTCAATTATAGCGAACACACTTCTTTGCGAACAACGTTTTGACTGTAGCAGGGAAATGTTGCACATGTCGCCAGTTGACAGAGAGTGCCAGAAACAATGACTGCGATCGCAATATGCACAGTGATGCGGCTGCGGTGCAGTGCATGTTGTAAGTGTTCGGCACTAGTCGTTCATTCAGTGCTCGCTTGCAAATTCTAGATTCCTGCTTCCAACTATATCCCTTTCCCAACGGCGAGAGTGAAACGCCCACTGTTAAACCAAGTGGCCAAGACTTCTTTGCCAGCGGAACTACAGCGGAGGTCACTTGTCAACAAGAATTGGGGTTTGTCGCCATATCAAGCGATGGCGAAATTGTGCACAAGCTGTCTTCAAATAAAGCGCAGTTCACATGCGAAAATGGTTTCTGGAAAACCGAGGATAGTCACACTGTTGAGGGAATCATTCTTTGCTCAGGTGAGCTTGAATTGCATAATAAACCGCTTGCTGTAATTGGCCCAGTTTTCTGACTGATAGTTTCTACTCTCTAGTGACACAAGTCGATGTACATTGCACCTCTAACAGATAGCAGTAATTCTAGTATTTTGCTGCAAACTAAAGAAAGACGTAGGAATAGATTTCATTTAGTGACTGTTGCTTGCCCGCGGCTGGTATGTTCCCACCATGCCATTAAAACATGTGTGCACATGCATGTCATACACATTGCAGAGATCTGCTCGAAGTTGGGCACCACAACAATCGAGGGAGGCGTTACTCCAACCTTTGATCCACCCAACTACCGTACAACACAAGGTGACGAAGTGACGATTAGCTGCCCAGACAACTACGTCATCAAGGATTTGAAGACCAACATCGTCAAAGCGGTTTGCGAAAGCACTGCTGCCGGCTGGTTTATTGACGGGAAGACCCCGCTGATTGACACATTAGAATGCAAAGCGAGTGCGTAATAATACTAGCTTCTGAAAACAAAACTATTGTTTTGCTATATTGCTTCGACCAGGCTCGCCCCCCCCCCCATGCCTCTGTAAGCGTATCCATCTAGCTGTTAGGTAGTAGTGGAAACGAAGTCAACTCCCAGTATACCTGTGGGCTTGGTATGCTCTGTTCTGCGTAGTAGCTTACTGCTTACTAGGTACATACATAGGTAGGTACTTGCAGTCTTACACACATTCGCCGTCGCTATGCAGATTCTGTGCTGAGTAAAACGTAATTATTCTGGGCTGTTGGCGGTACTTTGCTGAGCATGTCTTGCGTATTTTGATGATGCCTTTGTCTAGATACCTATTATTTCTGTGATGCTTACATAGCAAGTAGGTAGATGTTCCTGTCAGTGAATGCTTGACTGCTGCTAGAAATGTAGTTTTTTCGCCCGGCCTCAGCCGGGCGAACCCCTACGAGAGCTTTTCGTGCGTGCGTGCGTGCGTGCGTTCGTTCGTGCGTTACGCTCTCAGATCTCGGTGTTGGAAAGTCGTAGGAAGGAGATCTTGGGCTCTACGGAAAGCTCTCGACTCACTGGTAATGTCGCTAAGAGACTTCGAAATTCAAAAGTTTGAATTGCGCGCGCTACAGTAACCCGAACGTCAAAACGGAAAACGCCTGTAACTCGCTCGTCTTACGTCGTAGAGCGGCGCGCGATAGGTCAACTAAAACGTCTCGACGTGCTCTTTCGTGGGGCATAAAACTTTTCTTAATTACGCAAACACGCAACACGAAAAGCGACATTCTCGCGTTTTTGACAGAAATCGCTCTAACTCACTCAACGTGCGTCGTAGAGAGACGGTCTTAAGTTGGTTGGATAGCTCTCGACTCACTGATCATTTGTTCTTCTATTGGTCAAAACCCAAAAGTTTGAATTTCGCGCGCTACAGTAACCCAAAGGTTCAAAATGAAAAACTTCTCTAACTCGCTCGTCTTATGTCGTAGAGAGACGATCTTGAGGTCGTTGAATAGGTTTCGGCACACTGATCATTCCGTTAAGAGAAGTCGAGATTCAAAAGTTTGAATTTCGCGAGCTACAGTAACTCAAAGGTTGAAACAGCAAATCGGCTCTAATTCGCTCGTCCTACGTCGTAGAGCGGCGCGCGATAAGTCTACTAAAAAGTCTTGACGCGGTCTTTCGTTTGGCATAAACCATTTTCTAAATTACGCAAACACGCAACACGAAAAGCGACATTCTCGCGTTTTTAACACAGAAATCGCTCTACCTCGCTCAGCGTGCGTCGTAGAGAGACGATCTTGAGTTTGTTGGATAGCTCTCGACTCACTGATCATTTGTTCTTCGATTGGTCGAAACTCAAAAGTTTGAATATCGCGAGCTACAGTAACCCAATGGTTCAAAATGCAAAACTTCTCTAACTCGCTCGTCTTCCGTCGTAGAGAGACGATCTTGAGCAGGTTGAATAGGTTTCGGCACACTGATCATTCCTTTTAGAGAAGTCGAGATTCGAAAGTTTGAATTTCGCGAGCTACAGTAACTCAAAGGTTGAAACAGCAAATCGGCCCTAACTCGCTCGTCTTACGTTGTAGAGCGGCATTCGTTCGACCGTTTGAAAGCTTACGTTGAGGCAGTTGTTGAACGGTCATTCCTAAAGAAATACTTTTGTTTTTTTAAACCCTTGTCTTACGAACAACTTTGTCTGCTAAAAAAATTAATCCCGGGCGATCCCAATGTTGCCTTGCAACAACCGCTTAGTAATGCGTGTGACTTGCTAAAAAATTAATCCCGGGCGATCCCAATGTTGCCCTGCAAGAACCCCTCAGAAAGGAGCGTGTCAGAAGCAGCGCATGAATAGTGGACTCCGGGCGGGCGCGCGTCATATCGGAAAGGCTTCGAAATACTTTACAAAAGTATCCACTCTTTTGCTCTTCCACTTTAAAACACTCACAAACCACTCTGTATTAATAAAACAACGCAACTTTTTTAAAACAGCTTGTTTGCGATAACATTGATAAGAAAGCGTGAGTTGCAGGCAGCCGCCAAATAATTGCAGCGCATTCACTGTGAAGCGAAGTTTGATGATGTGTTTGCAGTTACGGTGCCGGACATATGTACAAGGCAGTGCTACTGTACATTGCGGAGCCGCTCGTCAAGCAACACAGGACCCGTGAGGCGCTGTCTTGTTTTGCCTTGATTTCTAATTACATGTGGCGAACTGTGGTGCCTCTGTGTACCACCTATTGTAAGCTTGATTTGGGCAAGCTCCCTTCAAATTCAGTTCAACCGCTTACGATCTGCATCCAAGGGCCAGAATCCAATTGCAAGCTACAGCTTTTGTATCTACCCTAGCAAGCAGCGCTCTCAGAC